>JAJGRW010000221.1:178844-218835 GCA_025461045.1 Carex parvula | reverse complement strand
CCTCAGGATTAATTATTCAATCCAATTAAGATAAACACCTCAATTAGAAGTCTATAGAGGCAAAGTCATTTCGAAAGTGCATTGACCGGTTTTTTTTTATTAATATCCAGCATTAAATACATTAAACATAAATACCCATGATTTTTGAAGAATTATAAAAATGCTCAAAGGTTTCTGTGGATTTGCGGTTAAGACATAATATTTTGATTTGACATAGGTTTCTGTGGATGAATGTTTGTATTTGTGGTTTTTTATTTAATTAGATATTTTTTTTCTATTAAAATATTAAAATATTTTATATTTTTTTTGGAAATAGATGGAATACTATAGAATTTAATTTACTAAAAGATTGCGACAAATAACCTGGATCAATATTTTTCAATTGAGATTTTTTGTTAATTTAGTGTTGTGAACTGTACACAGACCACAAACGAAAAAATAATTTTATCTATTCGTAACGAGTATCATTCTTTCATGATAGACACACAAAAAAGAGAAAGTCAAAATATCCAATTTATCTTATTATTTTATCTTTATTTCCGTTGTCATCATCAGCATTATAATAGACAAGTAATTTGTGAGAAGTTTTTTAATTTAAATTTTTTATCCCATCGTTTATTTTGATTGTAAGAAAAACACGGAATCGATGACAATTAATTTGCGTTTACATTTTTATTTTATCGGAAGCACTTGTTCATCGGTGAGATCAATCATTAAGAGAATTAAACCATTAACCAATTCCTGGGGAGCGTAGAATAATAGAAACAAAATTCATCATAATTCTCACAAAAAATATAATCACAACAATTAATTAATTGTATGTTTTCTCATAGACAGTTAAACAAGCATAATTGCATAAATTAAGCTCTGTTCTGCGGGCTCCACCATCGCTATCCTGTTTGTGGGCCCCGCCTCTGGTATTATTTCTCAAAGTGTCAACCGTGGAAATTTTAATTGGTAGTAATTATAGAAAAGAATAGAGACAAACATAAGAGTACAATAATATTTATATTGGTATAAGATCGTAGCAATTTTACTGATTTTAAAAATAAAAAAGTTTAGATCGGTAGGAATTTACCGATCTAACTAATTTGTTTTTTTCCTGTTAATTTTTTAGTAAAATTTTTTACAAAATAGATAAAGTATAAAATTTAGATATATAAAATATTCCATCTATTTTTTGAAAACTTTTCATATTTCACTAGAATCAAATAAAAAATTCTCTCCATCTATACATTAGATTAAAAAAAAGTTAAGATCAGTAAAATTGCTACCGATCTTATCATCAATATAAATATTACTGTACTCTTATTATTTGTCTCTCTTCTTTTCTATTAATTACTACGGATAAAAAATTCCGTCAACCGCTTTTATGGTGGCCCACCTCTGCTATATTAATGGCATGTCTACCTCAAAAATAATCGAACGAAGAAAGTTTAGTTTTAGGCCAGCCCTTTTTTTTTCAATTAAAAAAAAAAAGTTCAGGTCAAAGGGTCAGAGCGACAAAGAAATGATCCATTAGTTTAATGTGGGTCCCACCTATGCGAAAATTTTATTTTTTGCACACAAAATATTTTATTCGGATGAGACCAGTGATGAAAAAAGACAATTATTAATGATAGAGAAAAAAGGTGATGTGACTTGATCACAATTTTGGAGTGCCACACACCTGTACAATACCAAATTAATTATTGGGTTCGATTTGGCGGGAACAAAAATTTATAATTTGAGAATAATTTGAGAATGGAATAGTCCCACAATAAATAAATAAATAAACCAAAAATAAATAAATAATTAAAATAAACAAAAAGAAATTGTATTTTATTCGCGAATATTTGTAATTCGCATTTTATTCATGAATAATTCGGTCAACTGAATAATTCGCCGTTCGGTTTGAAAACACCTAAAAAAACATTTTATTGGCGAATAAAACACAAATTATGTCAATATGCACACATGCGTAAAAGAATAAATAATTGATTCTTGGCTCCTTGCCATCATAGTGACAAATGAATAGTTGGATTTGGTTCGGCGGAGTAAAAAAATTGTGATTTGAAAATAATTCGGGTATAATTTGGAAATAATTCGGTACCACAAGAAAGAAAAAAAAATCCAAAATGCATTTTATTCGATGTTTCAAACATCAAAATATAATATTATACGCTAATTATACACGAATGATTCGCAAATTATGTTACTATACTTGTCATCATCAAGTTACGACACGATTTACGGCACAGTTGCCACCGCAAAGAACCACAAAACAATAGTTGGTAATTGTTGGTTTCAACTTTGAAGTACATGAAAACATAGTAGGAGCTAATTGTTGGTTTCACCTTGTAACTCCAACTCCAACTGATGCGTGTGGCACTGGCATGTTCTTTTCATATATGTAAATGTAAGATATTAAATGGTTTTTAAAAGAAATGCCGAAATGACTTGTACACATTTTATTTGTTAATGGAAATTACAAACTAAGTAATATGCAATGTTAATTAGCACCAACATACTATGGATCAATATCTCCATTTACAAAGTTCAAATAGTCAATGTGCACATTTCAACATTATCATCACATAAAAATGTACTTAAAAAAAAATCAATTTTTTTACCTATCTGAAAAAATAGTGATTTTCTACTTATATGAAAAACTAGTAAACAAATTCTAAAAATATAAAATTTATTTTGTAAGTACATTTTTATGTTAAGATCATATTGAATTGCTCAGATAGACTGTTTGAACTTATAAATGAAAATACCTTTTAAAAACAGTAAGTTGTTCCTTTCCAAAAGCTTACTCTTTCAAATATAATATTTATTTTAGAAGACATTATTACGTCTACATTATGTACAAAAGAACCTACACATGCTTTAAGGTGGAAAATAACGGTACTTTCCATTTTTATTTTTGTATCTTTTAAATATTTTGTTAAATTGTTTTGAACCGCACTCATTATGAAATTATCTACTCAAACTCTAATTTTTATACTTGATGATTTTAATTAGAAAAATATGTATTCACAACCCTTTAATCTAATTCAAAAGCCTTGGTAGAGCAACAACTGTTTCCGTGAGCACGAGACAAGTCTTCAATGGCAAGAAGTTCTTCTCGTCTTTCTTTTCGTATTTCTTTTCGTATGGTCGTGAATCAAGTCTTCCAAGAAGTAAGATATGGCCTTTGAGAAATCATTTCTAAATTTTCTAATGAATTTATCTCTCTATTTTTTTATGGTGGAAGAAGAAGATAAGACACACATAGCTATATTTTTTTTAAGAGAAAAATGTATATTCAGTTTCGTGTTTTTCTATGTTATCTTGTGTCTTTGGGGACCAACCCTTATATATAGTAATCCTATCTGGTTATCTGCCAACTTAAAAAAATGTATTTTGCGATTGCATCAAAAGCGTGCTATCGCATCTAAAAATACGTGTGTGCGACATTGATATCCGTCTGTGGTCCACACAATCCTCTTAATGATAGTTTTCTAAATTGCAAATTTTCAGAATCAGTCCATCAATGATTTGATCTTTGCCTAAATTGTTCTACACATTTATGGACCACATCCTAATGAATATATATTGGTTGTCTATTATCTTATTTGATCATTTTAATTGACAACCATATATGATAGTAAAACAATTAATATTAGATTACATATATGCTCAATATTGGCATTAAATCCAACGAGGTTTGTAATAAATCCAATAATTAATCTCTCACTTAAGTAATATATTATGACTTTTTAATTATACATTGTGTTCTTTATATACGCACATTAATTTACTGTCTTCCTTATATATCCCAAATTTAGAAATTTCTGTATTTATCTTTGAATTGCTATATAATATTGCTAATTGGAACTCAACTTCACAACTCTGGTTTACGTGCTTCTTCTTTCTCAACTCTTGTTTCCGTAAATCAACCGCCAATTCTTAAGGAAATTAAGAAATCTAATTAATTACTGTGTGAAACGTACAAACCTCTTACTAGTTTTTTTTTTTTTTTTTTTTTTTTACTTTTAGTTGGGAAATTACATAGTAATTAAACTCTTATTGGATATATAATAGTTTCAAGCTCGTAAGATGTATAATAGTTTCAAGCTGTCAGTAGAAAGTTTTCAAATTACAGTAAGTTTATATTTTATATTACATGTCAATTAAGGTAAAAGTATTTCCCTAAAATTTATAGAAATAACGGTCTAACGAACAAAATTAATTATTTTTTCTCATATATTTATATAATTTTAAGGACTCATCATGGACGAAAGAAAGGCAATTTATCTATTTAATTTCGATACTAATTTCGGCATTGATTAATGTTTCATCTTGAATATTCAGGAACTTCATTATGTGTTGTTTTGTTTGTTTTGGGGGTGGAAAAATTAAACGAAATATTTCATGCTCATACAAGTTCCTAATAATGTATATGGCCTTGCAAACGTTCACAGGTAACCCTGCATCTACAGTTCAGAGTATAGCGTTGGTACCGAACATCAGAACGGTTCCACCTTTGTCGTACCAACCTCGCGCTCTCTGCACCTGACATATATGTGGGCACCAATTCAGACCCCACCTTATCCCAACATGCCTGTCCCGACTGTTTCGGTCCCACATCGGCCTCCACATGCATTTCCTTTAACTTATATCCTAGGAGGCAGTGTACACCTTCCATTGCTCATTTTATTTTTTTCGCAGACTGTTAAGTATAATTATATTTATATATACATTTAATCATCATCATTATATATTTAAATTATTTTCATTTCTTTGATTGTACCGACGGATGTTTTATAACATGTTCAAGTTAGCAAAATTGTTGACAGCACTTAACGAATCCATGTATAACTTCTGCTATTACAGATTTTGTATATGAAATTCTTAACATTATGTGGGCCCTTTGCAAATTGTACAGGTGGCCAAGTTGACACATTCAATAGAAGAAGAGTGACCCAATTGACTGCCACCTCAGCTCGGCAAGAAAAGGAAATTGAAGAAAACACAGAATTGGCTCTTTTGTTGAATTTGCCAAAAGATCATGAATCTGTGTTTTATGAATGGTGGAAATTCACAAGCTCTTCATCATTTCCAATGGCAGAGTAATTTGACACATAGTATGTTAATAATCTCCGTGCTACGGCTAAATACAGGAAATTGCTAATATGCTATGCATAGCATAGAGGACCTCCGTGCTACGACTAAATATTTGAGTTTTCAAAATTCTAACGGTCGATCCGAACCGTTCAACATGATCTCCATATGAATATGTACTTGCAAACCAAATTTTGCATTTTTTAGAATTTTTTTACTAATTTTTTAGATAGGTAGAAAATCACTTGATCTGAAAATTCGGTACCATTCAGATCAAGTGTTTTTCTACCTATCTAAAAAGATAGTAAACTATTCTAAAAATGTAAAATTTGATTTGCAAGTACATATTCATATGGATCATGTTCAACGGTTCGGATCGACCGTTAGGATTTTAAAAACTCAAATATTGAGCCATAGCGAGGAGGCCCTCTATGCTATGCATAGCACCTTAGCCAACTTCTACATATATCCTTGTATTTGTATAAATTTGTCTGTTTCAAATAAACATATACAATAAATATCACGCATAAATAATGCGAGAATGCATTACAATACGTTGGTGTGTTTGCTCATATTTGTAATCAAATTTAAGCTCTATGTTTTTATCGTCTCGTCATTAAAACAGAAAGAAGTTGAATTTTATAAATTATGAAATAAACAACATTAAATGAAATTTTAGTTACGAATATTAAAAATTAGATATGAAAAATATGAAAATATGGAAGTAATGAGTAATTAAGAAAATTTGTTAAAATTTTAAAACGATATTTTGTTCAAAATTTATAGTAAAGGATATTCTTTCAACTTTTTTTATTAAAAAAATATTTGTAGAATTTTCTGCAACCTTAATTTACGAAATGAGTAATAGAAATATGAGCAAAACAGATAGATCCATAGGACATTACACATTTTCATTTTTGTAGATGACATCTGCAAGGGTTGCCATCTGGAAGTGTAATCCACAAAACAATCAGTCGGTTGTGCTTTTTATTTATAATATAATTATACGAGCTAACGTACTAAAGTTAGTATTTCATATAATATGTTAATGATTCATATGGTGATTGTTATGTCAAAACGGTAATTTCAAGCAAGTCATTGAATATATTTATTCATTAAAATCTACAACTTTTTTTATTCTTTTGGGGTTGCAGCCGACATTTTATTAATATCCAAAGTTTAATACAAATTATTAATTATACCCAGAATCGGATCTATTATCGAAAATACCCAAGCGGCCAGAAAATGGCCGGCTTAGGTCCCTCCCTAAGCCGGCCATTTTCTGGCCGGCTTGGTACCTTTTTTTTTTTTTTTTAAAAGAGAGAGACACTATGAAGATCAAAATTTGAAATCTAATTTGAAAATTTGAAATTTTTATTTAAATTATTTGTTATATTACTTCTTTTGATGTATAATTAGCATATTTATACTAAAATACGATAGATTAATTGAAATTATGTTGAATAACACATATAACAGGAGATCGCAAATGTATATAAGAAAAAACAAGCCAACAGTAAAAGGCCTAAACAGATCCTTTATCCGACGGCCCAGATTGATCTCTGTTTAGGCCTTTTACTGTTGGCTTGTTTTTTCTTCTATACATTTGCGATCTCCCTGTTATATGTGTTATTCAACATAATTTCAATTAATCTATCGTATTTTAGTATAAATATGCTAATTATACATCAAAAGAAGTAATATAACAAATAATTTAAATAAAAATTTCAAATTTTCAAAATTAGATTTCAATATTTTGATCTTCATAGTGTCTCTCTCTCTTTTAAAAAAAAAAAAAAAAAAAGGTACCAAGCCGGCCAGAAAATGGCCGGCTTAGGGAGGGACCTAAGCCGGCCATTTTCTGGCCTGCTTGGGTATTTTTCGATAATAGATCCGATTCTGGGTATAATTAATAATTTGTATTAAACTTTGGATATTAATAAAAATGTCGGCTGCAACACCCCCAAAAGAATAAAAAAGTTGTAGATTTTAATGAATAAATATATTCAATGACTTGCTTGAAATTACCGTTTTGACATAACAATCACCATATGAATCATTAACATATTATATGAATACTAACTTTAGTACGTTAGCTCGTATAATTATATTATAAATAAAAAGCACAACCGACTGATTGTTTGTGGATTACACTTCCAGATGGCAACCCTTGCAGATGTCATCGATACAAAAATGAAAATGTGTAATGTCCTATGGATCTATCTGTTTTGCTCATATTTCTATTACTCATTTCGTAAATTAAGGTTGCAGAAAATTCTACAAATATTTTTTTTAATAAAAAATTGAAAGAATATCCTTTACTATAAATTTTGAACAAAATATCGTTTTAAAATTTTAAAAAAATTTTCTTAATTACTCATTTACTTCCATATTTTCATATTTTTTCATATCTAATTTTTAATATTCGTAACTAAAATTTCATTTAATGTTGTTTTTTCATAATTTATAAATTCAACTTCATCTTTCTGTTTTAATGACGAGACGATAAAAACATAGAGCTTAAATTTGATTACAAATATGAGCAAACACACCAACGTATTGTAATGCATTCTCGCATTATTTATGCGTGATATTTATTGTATATGTTTATTTGAAACAGACAAATTTATACAAATACAAGGATATATGTAGAAGTTGGCTAAGGTGCTATGCATAGCATAGAGGGCCTCCTCGCTATGGCTCAATATTTGAGTTTTTAAAATCCTAACTCGATCCGAACCGTTGAACATGATCTCCATATGAATATGTACTTGCAAATCAAATTTTACATTTTTTAGAATAGTTTTACTATCTTTTAGATAGGTAGAAAAACTTGATCTGAATGGTACCGAATTTTCAGATCAAGTGATTTCTACCTATCTAAAAAATTAGTAAAAAAATTCTAAAAAATGCAAATTTGGTTTGCAAGTACATATTCATATGGAGATCATGTTGAACGGTTCGGATCGACCGTTAGAATTTTGAAAACTCAAATATTAGTCGTAGCACGGAGGTCCTCTATGCTATGCATAGCATATTAGCAATTTCCTGTATTTAGCCGTAGCACGGAGATTATTAACATACTATGTGTCAAATTACTCTGCCATTGGAAATGATGAAGAGCTGTGAATTTCCACCATTCATAAAACACAGATTCATGATCTTTTGGCAAATTCAACAAAAGAGCCAATTCTGTGTTTTCTTCAATTTCCTTTTCTTGCCGAGCTGAGGTGGCAGTCAATTGGGTCATCTTCTTCTATTGAATGTGTCAACTTGGCCACCTGTACAATTTGCAAAGGGCCCACATATGTTAAGAATTTCATATACAAAATCTGTAATAGCAGAAGTTATACATGGACTCGTTAAGTGCTGTCAACAATTTTGCTAATTTGAACATGTTATAAAACATCCGTCGGTACAATCAAAGAAATGAAAATAATTTAATTATATTAAATAATGATGATGATTAAATGTATATATAAATATAATTATACTTCACAGTCTGCGAAAAGAAATAAAATGAGCAATGGAAGGTGTACACTGCCTCCTAGGATTTAAGTTAAAAGGAAATGTGGAGGCCGATGTGGGACCGAAACAGTCGGGACAGGCATGTTGTGATAAGGTGGGGTCTGAATTGGTGCCCACATATATGTCAGGTGCAGAGAGCGCGAGGTTGGTACGACAAAGGTGGAACCATTCTGATGTTCGGTACCAACGCTAGCTATACTCTGAACTGTAGATGCAGGATTACCTGTGAACGTTTGCAAGGCCATAACATTATTAGGAACTTGTATGAGCATGAAATATTTCGTTTAATTTTTTCCACCCAAAACAAACAAACAACACATAATGAAGTTCCTGAATATTCAAGATGAAACATTAATTAATGCTGAAATTAGTATCGAAAATAGATAAATTGTTTTTCTTTTGTCCATGATTAGTCCTTAAAATTATATATTATATATGAAAAAAAATAATTAATGTTGTTCTTTAGGCCGTTATTTCTATAAATTCAGGGAAATATTTCTCACGTAAATTGACATGTAATAGATATATTCATTGACGTATATATAAAATAAACTTATTGTAATTTGAAAACTTTCTATTGACAGCTTGAAACTATTATATATCTTACGAGCTATATTATCTATCTTTCTACAAAACTTTTTTTTTTCAAATATCCAATAAGAGTTTAATTACTATGTACTTTTCCAACTAAAGGTTAAAAAATAATTAAAAACTAGTAAGAGTTTTCTACCTTTCACGCAGTAATTAATTAGTACGTTCTTATGATTTGCTTAATCTCCCTGTAGAATTAATTGGCGGCTGATTTACGGAAACAAGAGTTGAGAAAGAAGAAGCACGTAAACCAGAGTTGTGAAGTTTGAGTTCCAATTAGCAATATTTATATAGCAATTCAAAGATAAATACAGAATTTCTAAATTTGGGAATATATAAGGAAGACAGTAAATTAATGTGTGTATATAAAGAACACAATGTATAATTTAAAAAGTCATAATATATTACTTAAGTGAGAGATTAATTATTGGATTTATTACAAACCTCGTTGGATTTAATGCCAATATTGAGCATATATGTAATCTAATTATTAATTATTTACTATCATATATGGTTGTCAATTAAAATGATCAAATAAGATAATAGACAACCAATATATATTCATTAGGATGTGGTCCCATAAATGTGTAGAACAATTTAGGCAAAAGATCAAATCATTGATGGACTGATTCTGAAATTTGCAATTTAGAAAACTATCATTTAAGAGGATTGTGTGGACCACACGGATATCAATGTGGCCACACGTATTGATGCGACAGCACGGTTTTGATGCAATCGCACAAAATACATTTTTTAAGTTGGCAGATAACCAAATAGGTTACTATATATAAAGATTGGTCCCCAAGACACAAGATAACATAAAAAAACACAGAAACTGAATATACATTTTTCTCTTTAAAAAATACAGCTCTGTGTGCATTCTCTTCATCTTTCACCATCAAAGAATAGAGAAGATAAATTCATTAGAAAATTTAGAGATGATTTCTCAAGGACCATATCTTATTGTTTTGGAAGACTTGATCCACGACCATACGACGAAAAGTCGAGAAGGGCTTCTTGCCATTGAAGACTTGTCTCATGCTCACGGAGACGGCTGTTGCTCTACCAAGGCTTTGGAATTAGATTAAAGGGTTGTGAATACATATTTTTTTTTAATTAAAATCATCAAGTATAAAAAATTAGAGTTTGAGTAGACAATTTCATAATAACGAGTGCGGATCCAAAACAATTTAACAAATATTTAAAAGATACAAAAATAAAAATGGAAAGTACCGTTATTTTCCAGCTTAAAGCATGTGTAGGTTTGTTTTGTACGCAATGTAGACGTAATAATTGTCTTCTAGAATAAATATTTATATTTTTGAAAGAGTAAGCTTTGGGAAAGGAACAACTTACTGTTTTTTAAAAGGTATTTTCATTTATAAGTTCAAACAGTCTATCTGAACAATTCAATATGATCTTAACATAAAAATGTACTTACAAAATAAATTTATATGTTTTAGAATTTATTTACTAGTTTTTCATATAAGTAGAAAATCACTATTTTTTCAGATAGGTAAAAAAATTGATTTTTTTTAAGTACATTTTATGTGATGATAATGTTGAACTGTGCACATTGACTATTTGAACTTTGTAAATGGAGATATTGATCCATAGTATGTTGGTGCTAATTAACATGCATATTACTTAGTTTTGTAATTTCCATTAACAAATAAAATGTGTACAAGTCATTTCGGCATTTCTTTTAAAAAAACCATTTATATCTTACATTTACATATATGAAAAGAACATGCCAGTGCCACACGCATCAGTTGGAGTTGAGTTACAAGGTGAAACCAACCAATTAGCTCCTACTATGTTTCATGTACTTGAAAGTTGAAACCAACCAATTACCAACCATTGTTTGTGCTTCTTAATTTGTCGTAGCAGCTGAGCCGTAACTTGACGATGACAAGCATACTAACATAACTCAGCGAATTATGATGTGCGTATAATACGATTTTTTGATGTTTCCGAATCAAACATCTCGAATAAAATGTATTTTGGTTTTTTTTTTTCTTTCCTTGTGGTATTGAATTATTGCCAAATTATACCCGAATTATTCTCAAATCACAAATTTTTTACTCCGCAAACTGAACCCAACACTATCATTTGTCACTATGATGACAAGGAGCCAAGAATCACTTATTGCCTCTTTTACCCAGGTTTGCATAGTGACATAATTGTGTTTTATTCACGAATAAAATATTTTTAGGTATTTCGACCCGAACGGCGAATTTATTCAATTGACCGAATTATTCATGAATAAAACGCGAATACAAAATATTCGCGAATAAAATACAATTTCTTTTTGTGTTATTTTATTTTTTATTTATTTTGTGGTTTATTTATTATTTATGTGGGACTATTCCATTCTCAAAGTATAGCTCAAATTATAAATTTTGTTCCTGCCGAATCGAAATCAAATAATTAATTTGTCCACTATACAAGTTGTCGCACTCCAACAATGTGATCAAGTCACATCACCTTTTTCTCTATTCATTAATAATTGTCTTTTTTTCATCACTGGTCTCATCCGAATAAAAGATTTTGTGCGCAAAAATAAATTTTCGCATAGGTGGGACCCACATTAAACTAATGGATCATTTCTTTGTCGCTCTGACCCTTTGACCTGAACTTTTTTTTTTAATTGAAAAAAAAAGGGCTGGCCTAAAACTAAACTTTCTTCGTTCGATTATTTTTTGAGGTAGACATGCCATTAATATAGCAGAGGTGGGCCACCATAAAAGCGGTTTGACGGAATTTTTTTATCCGTAGTAATTAATAGAAAAGAAGAGAGACAAATAATAAGAGTACAGTAATATTTATATTAATGATAAGATCGGTAGCAATTTTACTGATCTTAACTTTTTTTTAATCTAATGTATAGATGGAGAGAATTTTTATATTTGATTTCTAGTGAAATATGAAAAGTTTTTCAAAAAATAGATGGAATATTTTATATATCTAAATTTTATACTTTATCTATTTTTGTAAAAAATATTTTACTAAAAAACTTAACAGGAAAAAAACAAATTAGTTTAGATCGGTAAAATTCCTACCGATCTAAACTTTTTTATTTTTAAAATCAGTAAAATTGCTACCGATCTTACTACCAATATAAATATTATTGTACTCTTACTGTTTGTCTCTATTCTTTTCTATTAATTACTACCAATTAAAATTTCCACGGTTGACACTTTGAGAAATAATACCAGAGGCGGGGCCCACAAAACCAGGATAGCGATGGTGGAGCCCGCAGAACAGAGCTTAATTTATGCAATTATGCTTGTTTAACTGTCTATGAGAAAACATACAATTAATTAATTGTTGTGATTATATTTTTTTTGTGAGAAATTATGATGACAATTTTGTTTCTATTATTCTACGCTCCCCAGGAATTGGTTTAATGGTTTAATTCTCTTAATGATTGATCTCACCGATGAACAAGTGCTTCCGATAAAATAAAAAATGTAAACGCAAATTAATTGTCATCGATTCCGTGTTTTTCTTACAATCAAAATAAACGATGGGATAAAAAATTTTAAATTTAAAAAACTTCTCACAAATTACTTGTCTATTATATATATGCTGATGATGATGACAACGGAAATAAAGATAAAATAATAAGATAAATTTTGGATATTTTGACTTTCTCTTTTTTGTGTCTATCATGAGAGAATGATACTCGTTACTAGAATAAGATAAAATTATTTTTTCGTTTGTGGTCTGTGTACAGTTCACAACACTAAATTAACAAAAAATTTCGACTGAAAAATGTTGATTCAGGTAATTTATCGTAGTCTTTCTAGTAAATTAAATTCTATAGTATTCCATCTAAAAATATAAAAATATTTCTAATATTTTAATAGAAAAAATAAAAAAAAAATATCTAATTAAATAAAAAACCACAAATACAAACATTCATCCACAGAAACCTATGTCAAATCAAAATATTATGTCTTAACCGCAAATCCACAGAAACCTTTGAGCATTTTTATAATTCTTCAAAAATCATGGGTAGTTATGTTAATTGTTATTTAATGCTGGATATTAATAAAAAAAACCGGTCAATGCACTTTTGAAATGACTTTGCCTATATAGACTTCTAATTGAGGTGTAATTATCTTAATTGGATTGAAATAATTAATCCTGAGGCATTAATTGGCCATTTTGATTTTGCCTGGTTGAGCTAGATAGTTAAAATTAATGCTGACTATATAATATATATAATTTCTTTTCTTTTTCTAGCAGTGTTGGCAGAGAGCATCATATCAGATTCTCTTTTATTAGCTTAGAAGCAAATTATGAATTCCGAAATAATTTAGGAAATCTAAAATACGCTGTTTGGGTATAACATTTAGAAGTGAAAAAGGTTCATCAATAGTTTGGCATCAACTAGTTATATTAATGAACGAATAATAACTTGTTCACTAAAGCATGAATAAATTAAAAATCTAGAATAATTAGCTGATTTAAATGTCAATTCCATAATTCACTAATTATAAATGGTACTATACGATAATATAGGTTAATTATAATTTGGGTATTGAGCGCCTATTAACTTTAAACTGTAGCAATATATAATAAAGTAGAATATGAACTCACTGCATGTATAGATAATATATTGACTTTAAACAGGGACATATTATAATATTGAACATTAAGATTGAACAGAGAGACAAATAATAAATAATATATAGTAAATTTGAAGATAAATATGAACAAATAATTCTTTTATTTCTTCATTCAACATACCTGGTAAGTTATTGTACAAACCGGCAAATTGGATCATCAAAAATGAATATGAAGTTATTATACATACCGACAAATTGGATCACCAAGCTACATTATTCTCTAATTGTTCCAAAAGTTATCTCATGATATTAAGTGCATGGATGGTGCTTAACAAAAGAATGCATGCAGGGGTGCATGAGTAAAATATATTTGTGGAATGGTAAAAGTTTATGTAAACTTTGGTACAATTTAAAAGTGCGAAATTTAGAATGTTTAAGACTATTAAGATCGCAAATAATTTAATTCTCAATACTTCCATGTCATATAAAAATTATGGCTCTTAACTTAAATTGTGGCATTTCTTTAAAAATTAGGTACAACTTAAATATAGCATTAATGTAATGAAATTGTCCAGCTAGATTCTCAGTTTCATGGCTTGTAACAAAAAGATTACCTATTCTCAATTTCATGACATGTAGGAAATATTTTTTATTCGTGAGATTATATGTATTGAAGGAAGGATCAGGAAATCAAAGGAAAAATTGAAGAACAAAAAAAAAATAAGATATCAATAGCTTTCTCATTGCAGTATTGCTAATTTAAGTATATTTAATTTTAATTCTAACCATATCGTGTGCACAGTACGTGTCTAACTAAATTTAGACTTCTAGACATAAAAAAAAAATATATCAAAAATATGCATTGAATCTAAGGAAGGCAGATTATTTGATTGGAGAGCTGATATTCAATCTAAAATTTAATCTTTTAATTAGAGCTGTTGATAAATCAGGATATCTACATACTTAATATAAGAATGAAGAATGGATGTAATGTATTATATATATATGATATAGTTTTATTGATGGATCCATATATATATGTTCAGTGGAACTCTTTTATTTGTTTATCCGATCCGTATGGTATTCGATATTACAGGTGGTTAATTTTTTTTTGTTAGCTTATCAGGTACGAGTAAGAGTAAAGTTTTTTTTTCGTTAACTTAATGGGTAAGGGTATGAAAATGCATCCACCCAACCCATTTTGTACCCGTTAACACCCCTAGGTCCGTAGGTAAGTATGAACCAACACTTTCAAATAATTCTCTTAAAAATCTTGTAGATATAGTGCCGACTATGAAGGCGATTCTGATTTTACCAGCAAAGCAGTAGTAATCAGGGAGAGAAAAAAAAATCTGTGATGGAGGTGCTAAAGAAGACAATTGCCGAAGGTAAAACGTCTATTGCCATATTGTATGGTACCGGTTACACGCCAGATTTTCACAGAAGACTTGTTCAAGAACTGAACATGATATACCGGTTACAGTGGAGTGGTAACAGTAAAGCAAATTCATTTATCCCTTGTTAGACAATTTTTTAAGAGAGTATAGGACCTTAATTCATTTTTGTTTGTTGTTGTTCATATAATTAATGGTCTGTATCCAATCGTACAAACTATGATTTTTTAACTTGGATTCTCTTGAGTTGTACAGATTATATTTTGTGATCCTGATAAAAGAAGGTTACAGTTCCTGATAAAACCAAAGAAAGCAAGGCATCGTAATTATCTACCTTCACAGTTCCTCTGGATTTTCTGGTAAGGTTTTACGCATCAAGTATTTTCTCCTCTGGAGAGTTAACCAGACCAAGAAACTGTCGCTTTTTACAATTTGGTACCCAGCCTTTTTATACATGTTTAGAGGCGTCTTATCCACCATTCTGCAGTGAAGGTACACATCTCGCTTCTCCGTCATTTTGCAAATTAGGTCCTCGCAAGTTTTCAATAATTTCTTCCCGATCCCTTTCCTGTCATTCATTATTTTGTCAACAACAGATATATCCCTTAGTTTCATGTTAATATTCTTTATTCTTTAGTGAAATACCGGCTGTAACTTGTACCAGTAGATTCATTCATTCATGCTCAATTACTGTAGCTGGTATTTGTTTCGGTACCAAATTCCAAGACCTAACTAGTTTCACTAGAGCGGAGTAGGAGCATCGGACCTACTTTTGGGTTTGATGGGCTCTAAGACCATCAGATCAGCTTTAAGATATGTGTGGCCACTTTAATATTCGTGCCCGTGCGCACGGATCTTAAGGCGGATCAGACAGACTTGGATCCCATCGAACCCAAAAGTAGGTCCGATGCCCAATCAGACCTACTCCGCTCTACTAGTTTCACTGCCTTGGCCAGAATTTAATTTAGTTCATTACAATTTGCAAAACATGGAATAACTTGGTTACTTGGAATTGGAATTGTATAGTTCCCTTCTCTATTAGGCACTTAATTATTCTTCCTTCCATCAAACAAAGTAAAGAATAGAATACCTTCTGAGAGAATTCTTGACAGTCATGTTACAGATGTAGGGGCAATCAGGGGGTGGGACCGGCGTGGGGGAAGCGGCATTGGCCCCACGTTCATCAAAGGAGATCTCAGCCGTACATGCCAGCTCATCAGCCACGTGGTCCTCATGGGAATAGATTCCGACCAGCAGAGCAGCATGGGGAAGCAAACTTCTCCTGTCAAGCAAGTAATTTTTGACAAGGAAGGCAAGGAGGTCGGCATAATCAGGAGGTAAGAAGAGGGTTTCTATGAAAGATTCTGAGAGGAGACGAGAGACAGCGTCGATCTCGGTTTCGAGCATGGGTCGGATGAGGAGAGTGCCGTGAGGGAAATGGTGGGGTTGAGAGAAGTCAAGAAGGGTTTGTTGTTTGGAGAGGGAGAGAGGGGAGAGAAAGGTGCTGGAGTGAGTTGTGAGTGGGGTCGGGGAGCAGTGAAGAATAGAGGAGCGAGAGAGAGAGAAAGGGTGGTGGTGGTGGGTAGAGAGGAATGGTTTGAGGGAGGAGTCGAGAGAGAGGGAAAGAGAGAAGGGTTGGGATGGAGATGGAGATGCCATGGATTGATTCAACGAGTGAGTGAGAGAGCGCGAGAGAGAGAGAGATAGAAGGGTTGCTTTAATATTCGTGCTAAATCAGATCGGACGGTCTACAAGTAAACTTCAAATTTGGGTTACTTTACGGGATCCATATTCTTAGTTTGGTACTTCGGTTTGGTCTGGTTTTCTTTTTCCTCTCCATTTCTTCCAGCAGCATATTCCTCATTTCTAAATGAAACCCACTTAACGGGCCTAAATCCAAATTGGGCCTTGTTCTATTGCAATATCCATCTCAGTTCCAGGCCCAACCTTGTTCTATCCGACAGGAAATACCAATTACCAAAGTGAACTTGTGGTATATAATATAATATATTAATATATACAGAGCTTGAGCAAGTCCAGATAACAACCTCCAAACTCTTACCTCTTAAATATCTCCTAAGCAATGTTTATAATATCCAGCCATGCATGATGAAATATTACACACTCGTTTGAACCCAAATTAATTAAACTTGCCATTGTCGATGTAAAACAACTATTAACCACACTACTACGTATAAATTATTATGACTTCACAAATTCATTATTCAAATCTTTCCAAAAAAATATCAACTTGTTTTAATCCGAATGAACTTTTGTATCAACTAAAATTAAAACACACACATGCATCATTCATTCTAGTGCCTGATCCATACACTAATTTAAATTTGTATAAAATTTATAGTTTTACATAATTTAAACTTAAAATATGGAGGATTTTACCCTAACAAACAAGATATATAGGAGACAGTTAGCATTGCCTTGACCAAATATTGGGATCTGTCCTGGTGAGTAGTAAACAAATGTTAAATGTTAAATACAAATTCAAGTCAATACCAACTTAAAATTTACTACTTCCTATGCAATGACCAAATTTCAAGAGGGGACTTTGTCCAGGAACCATAACAGTATTTAGTAATAATAAAAATTAAGACAAAAAGTAAAAAAAAAAAAAAAATGTTCAACACTGCTAAATTGCAAGAAATAACTAGATGTATTTTTGTAGTGTAAGAAACAAGAGCTGATTCCATGTGTCAATGGGTCCCGGCATGCACCAGTGCGTGCAATCGCTCAAACCTTGGTTCCACCGGTTGTCCCAGTGGACCCCGGGATGCGCATCTTTCCTCATGTTCATCATCGACGTCACATCCATGGCTGCAAACATGACACCTCGACCTCTGTTAACGTTTCTGATCCCCTCCATTTCTTCCAACATTATATTCCTCATTTCCAAGTGGTTCCCATTCAACGGGCTTGGATCCAAATTGGGCATAGTTCTCGTGCAAGATCCACCCGAGTTCCAAACCCCGCCTTCAAAATGTGTTGGAGAGAAGGTTCTCACAACTACTAACTGCACATTACCACCACCACTACTACTACTACTCAAGTAATTCAGTGCGGTTCTAAATGCGTTTTGCACTGCGAATATGAGGCCCAGTGTAGGGATAGAGATATTGTTTTTCTCATAGACTGTGCCAATCAGTTTGTTTTTCTGGTACAGGTTGAGATTTTTGAAAAACCAGTGTCCTCCTGACAGAACCACATAGTTTGCTTCATGCACAAGGTTCACCCAATTCGGGTCCATCTCGTCTAGGTACACGTTAGTTTCAGTATTTGACCCGTTAACCTTCATTTCCTCATACCGCACAAAATATCTCGTCCATAGATGCATCACGGTGAAATTGTAAGTTTGAAAGTACCATTTTGTGATTTGGTTCTCTTTGTCATTGTATGTGTTCTGAGGAGATTCAACCTGAAAAATTAATTAATACAACAAATTTGAAAGCACCAACACATAAATTAATTAAGTACAAAATTTAGTAGCTTATATATATACCTGAGAAAGCATGCAAAGAAGTGAGTTCTTGTGATTCCGGGCAACTGAGTCTCCGACAAAAGCCAAATTCATCCCTCTTAGAGCATTTAGAAACTGTTCCGGATCAAACCGAGGGAGATGGCATCCGTGTGGTTGCCACTTCCATTTGACAAAGTCGTGATCCTTGCCGTATTTTTCACAGTTGTTTGTATCCGGCAAGGTCTTGCATGTCATGTTCGTATAAATGGTGCCTCCATAATCACGAACCCATGTACCGTTGTACAGATCACAGTTCATTATGTCACCATTACTACCTGCTTGAACTCTTAATGAGTTAGTTCTATGATGTAAATTTAAGATACAAAAATCACTACTGGCAATTGCCAAATCAATCATTTTTTCCTCCATTAAATTAATAAAACAAATATATATATATTACCTGTTGTGGGGGAATGACTGGAAATAGCACACCGTTGTGTGCTGGGCAAAATAAGAAAGTTTGCAGAGTTTGAAAAATAAATGAAATAAGCAAGCAATAACAAGAAAACCAATGGAGGCCATATCAGCAATTTATTTTTTGGTTTTGGATCTAGTTTTAGAGTTCCTAAGGGATACTTCTCCTTTGCCATGCGTGAGAGGAGAAAATTTATGAGCAAGGTTTGTAAATACCAAATTGATGAACTTTAACTTGTATATATGGAGACCTTCACCAAGTCCAGATAACTATCTCCAAACTCTTACCTTTTAAACGTCTCCTAAGCAAATTAAAATTCATTTCCAGCTCTTTTTATGATGAATTAATATTCGTTTCTACCATATATAGTACCCCACTCATTTCAAACACTTTCCATTGTCGATTTAATTTGAATGATGTTGAAGATAAAGAATCAATTAGAGATCATTTACATTGATTGTACATAAATTAGAGATCAATTAGTGCTAATTAGCAGATATAGCAAATCATGTAATTAGGAAATAATTTAATGGTTCTTTAAAATTTTGTAGCCTATATATATGCACCATATAAGAGATTGAAATAATATCATAAATTAATAAAATTAGTTATTTTCCTCTCAAAATTCAATAATGAACACTAGCATTATATATCAATTAAAAATTTAGAGGGCACACTTCCCTATTTTTCCTTGCTTTTTCTTTCTTGAAATTTGTATGAATCATATATTAAATTAAATTTGTATAAAATTTATCATTATATCCAAATAAGTTGTACGTAATTTAAACTTAATTTATGTATGGATTTTACCCTACCAATTCAACCAAGATATGAGCAAAATTTCTCGGCGATAGTTAGCAATATTGCCTTGACTTTAAATTATAAGTGAATACCAACTGAGAAGCGAAGACCTTAAATTTACGTCAATACCATGCAACTTAAAATTTACAACTTCCAATGCATTGACCAAATTTAAATGGTGAACTTTGTCTAGGAACCATGTCCAAATATCGAATACTGGATCTAATTCAAAAATCTTTTAATTTGATCATATAATCAATACACAAGTCAATGCTAAAACACCTATTTCTTATCAAAATAGGAAAATCATATCCCATTAAAATGAATCATTAGTTGCTACAATTAACTGTGTTAATATTTATCTTCTCCAACAAATTCACAATGAATATATATATACACACTTTTTGAGAGTTTGAAAGACCAACAATAACATGTTATTCTTGTCTCATTTTTTACATTTCTTTTTTCTTAATTGTATGCACTTGCCTTGTGTCAGCGTCATTAATTAGTTCCGCAAATTAAGGCTTAATTACAGTTGTGTCAGAAATCCAACAAAGGAAAAAAAAAAAAAAAAAAAGGAAAAGAAAGTAGTAGAATCATATAATAAATATCATATCGAACGTACAATTAATAAATGCTAATCCAGAGCCTGTATATATCAGGCTTTAATTTCCAAATTTTTAAAACATGCCCATCGCTCTCCAGCTCTCTTCACAAAATAGAATTAAATACAGGCCTTTTCTTAAACAAAATAGTTCCTTCAAATGATGAACGGTTGTAGTAAAAAATATTAAGTAACATCAATCACACCACATACAAAAGAAAGCAAAAAAAAATTTCTTAATTAGTATCTCCATATCTATATACAGAATAGGCGATCAACTGCACTCTCTGTTTGTCAAGAAACGAAAAACAAAAAATAAAAAATAAAAATCACACACAAACACCATCATAAAATCTCGGGAAACAATACATTTATTTTGTGAAAAATGTCAGATAGAGAAACAAAAACCAACAACAAAAATTTAGTTCAAACATCATTTCTCTAAGAGAACAAACACAATCCTTTGATCTGAAGAAGAAACAACAATTACGGTGGCGACCAAAGACAACCTGAAACATGCATGTCAGATATATATACATGTTTAAAAATGTAAAATTTACATTAAATTTTCATTTTTGATTGCTGAGATTATTGTTTTCTTTCAATGTTTTTCAGTGACTACAAATTATAGAATAAAATTAACATATAGATCTAGTTGCAGGTGACAATTAAATTTTATATGTACCAGTACAGTTTAGGAATGTAAAATAATAATCTCAAATTAATGCACAGACATACCTTTTTGGTGATTTGCTTGGAAACTCTAGATAGATAAGTGGCGTATATATGCATTTGCCGTGCTGAATGTACGGTTCTGATACATATATATACCATCAGCATGTATAATTAAAAATTTTGTGAGGGGGCGTTTTGCATCAAGCCCTCTAGTAGATTGAAATGTAAATTTTTTTGCCATCCCAGATCCCCTTTTTAATAGCTTACAAAAATGTAAAATTTTCCATAATAATCTCATTTTGTTCTTAGCAAAAAATTTAATTTGCTTATCTAAAAGTTCACTAGCTAAATAGCAGAAGTTTTTGGACTGAACAACAAATACAAAGTCTCCATTGAATTAATTAATGACCAAATGTATTTTTTTTTTCTTTTAATACTTTCTTAGTTGAAATAAGTACTCTTGAAATTTATGAAAATATTTTCTCATTTGTGCTTTTTATTATTTTTAATTAAAAACCAGTTTCCTGATTGTAATCCTCGAATATTTAATTCACAAAGAATAACAAACAGAAGTACATGCATATTCTACCATCGCTATGGAATGAATAAACAGAGAGAAATAGAGGAGGAATCAAAATGTAAAAAGTAAAAATTTAACTGCAAATATTTAAACCCAACTTCACCTTTTTTTTTACTTCCATAATTCTAATTCTTAACATATTTATTTAGTCAAACCTAAGATATTATATCCCAGAATTAAATTGCTTTTCTACTTTTGTACGGCAGAATAGGAGCAAACTAAATTTTCTATAATTTCTTTCCTATCAGATTAATTTATTAATTGAATAATGGAAAAATAAAAGCGCATGGCCCATTTGAGGAAGTGTTAAAACCACAATATAAAAAAGGATAGCAAGTAAAAAAACAAACATGATAAATACAGCCAGAAAATGGAACTAGCACAAAAAACACAATATCTCCCCATTTACACAAATTACAGAACATAAAAAAAAAACAAAAAAAAAGAGCTCCCAATAATTAAGCTGCTACACTGCGCCTGTCAGAGCTCTGATAAATCAACTCTGCAAGGGGAAAATAATATAGCAAGTCAGATACTATGCATTCGGTTATTATATTGTGAGGCTATGGTACTATGCATAGCGCAGTTTGGTCCGTACTATAGATCAATATTTTCGTTTTCAAATTCCAAATAGTCAATCTGAACCGTTCAACATGATCTTCACATGAAAATGTACTTGCAAACTAAATTTTATATTTTTTAGAAACTTTTTACTATTATTTTAGATAGGTAGAAAATCACTACTTTTGAATGGAGTTTTTAAATCTAGTGTTTTTCTACCTGTCTAAAAAAATAGTAAAAACATTATAAAAAATGTAAAATTTGATCTACAAGTACATTTTTATATGGAGATCATGTTGAACGGTTCAAATCAATTGTTTTGACTTTGAAAATGGAGATATTGATCGATAGTACGGACCATTATGCGCTACGGATAGCACCATATAAGAAAAGAATCTGCTTACTCTAAAACATTGAGTGATGCACATACTGGACATCTCCAATTCACTGCCAAGACAATTTCTTGCTGCTACCAAATGAAGACTTGTCCCTGTCAGGGCGGTCCCACCACCCCTCCGGCTCAGCCCTTTTTCCTCCCAAAACTGGGCTCACATGCACCATGCCATGCACCTCCCCGTTTGCCCCCATCACTGGTCCCATATTCAGATCCAAACCCATACTGGTAACAACTGGCCTACCAACTGGGCCCCACTTCCCAGACCCCACACTCATACTACTACTAGAACCCTCGGGAGCAATAACAAATGGTCTCGGGCCTTGACCCAGATTTGACTGGTACGAGCTTGCTGTACCAGTCGAGAAACCAAAAGGAAACTGAACCTGGCCGTGATGACCCAAGTAAGGAACTGCATGAGTACCAGGGGGTCCCACTGCAAGCCCCCGGTATACTTCACCAGTACCAAATGGTCCCACCATCCGCTGTGCAGCAACCGGGTATGAACCCTGAACTGAACCCGGAAAGGGGGACCCGGCAGGAAACCACAACTGTCCAGTAGGAGACGGAGACAACAACTGCATATTAATATTACCAGCAGTGATTGTACCAGCACTGGTGGGCCCCACCCTACTGAGTTGATTTCTAGCTAAATAGTTTTCTGTACCGGACTCATGAGGCCCCGACGCACCAGGTCCATTCAAATCAAAGTCCCTAAAACCGCTGGGACCCCCATCAGTTATATTCAAGTCAAGAGCAAACTCGTCAGGTTTTTGACTAGTCCCCACATCTTCTAGAAGCCTCTCATCAGGTACATTTAAGTCAATCTCCAAAAGAGGCCTATTTGATCCGATCCCAATAGACATATCTAAAATCCTACGTGGCTCAGCAGGTCTAAAAGCACTGGTGGGACCAGACCCACGCCAACCTGTCTCACCAACCCTCATGGGTCTCAATAAATTATCTGGTGGGTTGAAGGATCCCTTTGCTGGAGCAGCCACAGTGACTTTAGGTGCAAATGGAGGGTTTGATAAAGAGTGACATGATGTTGAGGCTGACAGGTGGGGCCCATCTTCTAATGGAAGAATACCTTCATTCAGGTCAAATTCAACCCTGGTACCAGTAGCTGGTATAACAGTACTTCCTGTTGCCTGATCTGGCAAATCATCAGTAGATCCCTTCTTGGTAGGGATTGTTGCCAGCTCATCCTCTGTCGGACCTTCTGTTTTCTCAGATTTTACACTGGTAACCTCATCCTTCTGAGAAATTACATATCTACCCTCCGCGTCTTTGTCAGACTGTAAATCCTCTTTCTTAGTTTCTCCATGCAGTTGCACATTGTTATGGACCCCACCACTTGCACATTTGTTTTCATTTTTACTATTATTTTCATTCTCTTCTTTCACAGCAGACAACGGTTCAGCCTTGGAGATTTCTCCAGTAGCTACGCTAGCAAGCATCCCCAAATCGTCCCCAGTAGAATCCACCAACCCTGCACCTGTTTCGGCACACTTCTCACTGGCCTCCTCCATATCTTTATCTTCTTTCACATCAATCTTTGATTTTACCCCCTGAAATTGGTGCGTTTTCACCGGAGAGGAAGTATTTGACATCCTCGCCACAATCCTTTGCCCGATACTATGATCAGGCATTGAAATGGGCACATCACTGGACCGGGTAACGGGTCCAGTGCTTGTTCTGTGATGCAATTGACCATTGATAGCTCTTCTCGGGTGCCTCAGAGCAGTACCACCCATAACGGGTCCAGATTTGATAGACCCGAAACTTGAACTACTATTCGGTGACTGCTCTGTCTCGCCCGTCTTGTTCTGAGAATCAACTGACACTTGCAATTTCTGATTCGATGCAACCATTGGTTTTGGCATTGGCAACTGGGTCTGACAAGTGAGGCCAGCCTTTAGTTCCTGAGCTTTGAATTCCTCATCAACACGTCTCTTCCACATATCCACCAGAAATCGAGCTTTCCTTTGCACCTCCAAGTTTTTGTGGCCTCTTAGATTATTAACAGACTTGCCTATGTGGCAAGTGCGCAATGTATTGAGATTTATGGGTAGCTTTTCGAGTGCTCGTAGCAAAGCTAGCAACAACTCTTCCACAGCTTTGCCGTTGCTATGCTCACCCTGCTTTGTCCCCTTATGGGACTCCTGTAACCACTCATCAAGTATAGTAACACCTTTCATTTGCACAAATTTCACAAGGCAATCGTTGTTGGCAGTGTCAGTGCCAGCAATTATACCCGCTAGCATGACCTGACCCGTTAGGTCGATCTTTCTCTCTTTACGGTCTAACTGCATGAGTTTGAGCATCTTTCCAACTATCTCTGGATTTTTTAGGCCACCTAATTCGGTGATTTTCGAGATCTCTTGTGCTGCATCAACACCCGTGCCACTGCTAGCCTCTTCCTCCTCAATTGCTCTTGCAAAAGGGTCAGGGTCCCGCTTGATGGGTAAAATTTGGGGTGCCAGGTCAGCCCGATCCCTCTTGCGGGACCTCAAGGAGTGGTGACCGCAAGGTGATGGTGAACCATTTGCGGTGTTGTCAGAGGATGCTTTGGGGCTGTTCAAGGATTTGGGTTGGTGGGTCCCACCTGTCTGGGACTGGGTTGATGCATTCATCTCCAAGCAAGTTCAGTCTAGTAGCTTACCGATCTCAGCTTGTATATCCTGTATGAGAAAAATAAATAAATTTACAAAGCATTAAAGTAACTCAACATAGAAAAGAATGAAATGATCATCAGTTAATTGATAAGAATTTGGGAATTACAAACACATCAGGCTGAAATGAATTAAATAAATCCATGAACTTACATTGATATGATCATTTAATAAGCCAATGGACCACTAGGTTTCAATATCAAAAACCGTTGTAGAATGAGTATCAGCAGGACTGTTTGTAGAAGGTTCTAGAAGGTTTTCCTCAGAGAAATTTATGGAATATGCACATCTTCAGTCTTGATCAAATAAACATCCTAGAAGTATTAAAAAAAAAAAATTCAAGTAGGTTCTATTGCAAGACTGATCATACCAGTATAACAACTGGCTGGTACAGTACCCAACAGAAAAATTTTAAATAAAATAATAACACCAAGAGGAGCTGATCTTGTAAATAAACTTTAAATTAAGACTGAGAAGGCCCCACATGTCAGTCATTGACTCCGTATATAGCCAAATGCTTAAACCTAGGGGTGTTCAAATGGTTCGGTTTATTTGGTTTTGAACCGAACCGGCAATTTTCGGTTAAAATGGGTCGGTTTTTCAGTTTAAATGAATCGGTTCGGTTGAATTTATGAATTAGATCAGTTTAAATGGATCGGTTCGGTTTTAGTTTTCCAGAACCGACTAACCTATTCTCTGTCGCATACTCGCATCCCTCACCTCCGTTCAGTACGCATGCCACACCTAACCTATGCCTTGTCGCATCGTTCTCCCTCCCTACTCACCTGACCTAATCGCCGAACACCTCAGCCTCTGCACTGCACGATGTCTTGAAATCTCTCTCTCTCTCTCTCCCCCTGGATTCCCTAATTTCCCTCTTTCCTCCGAACCCTAAGCCCCAACTCCCAACCCAATTTGAACTTCTGTCTCTTCTCTCTCTTTGCAAACTCTTATCTCACAACTCCAAAGGATCATGGATTTTCAAAGAAAGACAACAATAGGCTCCGGTCCAATCAAATTGAATGATAAGGTTAATATTTTCCTCTCTCGTTTATTTTGAATTTGCAACTGTGATATCTGTTTTTTTTTGTTCTTAACAAAATACCTTTTGATTAGTCTCTTACAGACATTAAAGAGCAACGAAACAAGGTGCTTAGAACTTTGAGAGTCGGCATCGGCCATTGTGTTTTTTTCCTAAAATTCTAAATTGTGAGTCTTATATGTACTTTTATGTGTTTGTTTCAATTTCACACACACTTGAAAATTGCTTATATCCCCAACACATCCACCTGGAGTAATAATAAAACATTGTACAAGACATCCTATTACAAAATTGTATTTAAATATTGTTTTTTTAAATGCCATGACAGGGGTACAAAATTTCATCTTATAAACACCCCTAACAGTATAGTGAAAAATTAAAATTTAAGTTTGGTTGTGCTTTTTTATTTTTCACTATACTGGTAATATTAAAAAAACAGAGAGCACCTACTGTGCTCTACTCCTCTCACTCACTGAATTACAACGTACCAGTATAGTGAAAAATTAAAATTGAAGTTTTTAGCAGTATTTAAATATTGTTAGTGTAGTTGCTTTGTGCATCCCAATCAATAATATGTAGAAGGCTAGCTGCTGTATTCTCATCTAATCAGCACCTCCTGTGTAATATGGATTTTCAAGGCCTTTATTTTCAAGAAATTTTAGGCATTTATCATTATCTGCACCTACAGAGATAGCTATCTTTCGTAAATTTCTATATTTTTGTCTTTGGTTAAAAAGACTTTGCTATTTTACAAGGTTAGTTCCTAATATCTGTTATTTTACACGGTTTTAAATTTGTACTTTACTGAATTGTACATTTTACCTTCAGGTTTCAAATGTCTGAACAAGGGTCCAAACTGGAGCAATTACGGGTAAGGCAAAGGTACCTCAGATTTAGAGATTTTTTACTTTGTGTATTTGTTAGAAACATAGAATCCTTGTGCTAATTCAATTCTTGTTCTGAATCTGTTGATTTGTGCCTTTTCTGCATATCAGAACAACTACTACCTGTTGCTAATTAGTTCATATAAAGTTTCAGCCCAGAATACACATTTGCTAGGAATATAAATTAATTCGGTCGGTTCGGTTGGGTTTTTAAAAACCGAAAAAAAGTTCGGTTTGGCAAATTTAGTTCGGTTTGAATCGAACCGACCGTTTGAACACCCCTACTTAAACCTATTACAATCTAACAAAAGTTCTCCTTTAGTTGGTTCAGATGCTAATTAATTACCTCAAGTCTAGTTATTATGCTTTCAAGCACTGGGCAGTGTATCATCCCAGTACCAGTACAAATGCTTTCAAGCTCATTACTTAAAAGTCTATTCAAAATTTGAAACACAGACTACTAAATCCAATGAAATAAAGATTTTCCATTCCTGATGCATCAAATTGGAATCTTCAACTGACATGTGGGCCTTGCGGAATTCTTGTTCAACATTTGAAAAGCATCTAACCAACAAATTAGTGTAGTTCATTAGAACCAAAGCTCATTGCTTGGTTAAACACATGGGGTTTTGATGACAACCTTACAATAGTATGGGTGCTTACTCAAACCCTAACTAGCATGTAAAAACTAGTGTTGAATCATCCCAGTACCAGTACCAGTACCAGTACCAGTGTCAGTGTCAGTGTCAGTGACAGTGCAAGGTCTCCTTTAAAAGTTAAAACCCTGATATCATTCATTATACATAGTACAGAAACGAAGGAGAAGAAAACCCACAAAATTAAACCGTAAATGGTATTAGCAAAGAGGAGAGAAAAATGAAAAGAGATGGGTGAGCTTTACCGCTTGAAAGAAGAAAGAAGAACCCTAGAAAAGAAGAGAAGAGAAGAGAAGAGGAGCTGTTGAGAAGAAGAAGAACCCTACCTATAGAGTTCAGATCAGGCTGAGCTAATAGCAATAGTTGGCCTTTTTGGGGGATTTTGGTTTTTTGGAGGTGCGAATTTCGATCGAATAAAAAAGGGTTTTGGTTTTACTCAGAGAAAGAAAGAAGATTTCATTGCAGTCGAGGATTTAGAAAGAGAGAAAGAGAGAAAGAGAGAACCTAAAGTAACTCACATTTTGAGTTTAGATCTGAACCGTCAGATCTGTTTCAATTGTTCCGGATTCTGATCGACGTCCCGGATCTAAACTCAAATTTTGAGCTACTTTAGTGGATTTGGACTCGAGAATGAGATTATAAACAGTAAATTTGGATTCTTTTTCTAACCTCTTTTTGTAAATGAATTATAAAATGCAGACAATGCTTATCAATTTACTAAAATTCATCCTCAAATTATTTCTCAACTTATTAGATTTTGCTATAAAAAAAACTATATTTTCGGTAACATAAAAAAAAAAAAATTAGCACAACAGTTGGAACTTTAAATGATGATTCATATCATCATTTAAAGTTCCAACTCTTGTGCTAATTTTTTTTTATGTTAAGGAAAAAAAATAGTTTTTTTTTTCATTTGCAATTTTTTTTTTTTAATAATCTCAGTTTATAATCAATTTTTTTTTCATGTGTTGAAAACAATTCATGCATTATTCACGGTAGATCTTGTATTTATTATCATTACAATATAAATTTAATAATGATTTGAAATATCAAAATTTTAATTACAAGACATGAAATTTATTTTACTTCATCATAAAAGAAAATAGAAATTAAAGAAGAAAATTTCAATTTAGTTAATCTAGTTTCATCTTAATTAATTTACTGAAAATTGTATGCATAATACCCAAAGGTTTAAATAGCGTGTATCGCGTAATAGCGGAACGGCTGAAAAAACGGCGCTATGGCCATATAGCGCCGCTATAGCGCGAAATAGCGCACTATAGCGGCGCTATATGGCCATAGCATCATAGCTTTTTTGGTCTGAAAACGCTATAGCGCGCTATTTAGAACATTAGTTTAATACCTAAATTCGCCATTTGTTTTTAAATAAAAAAGAATAAATATTAAGAACTTGAGTAAAAAAGACCATAATTTATATAATAATAACAATAACAATAATAACAATAACAACATCAAAGAGCATGCCTTTCTTAAATTATATCAAATAATATAATCACAGAGCCGTTGCACTTGCACCCGACAGTCGTTATATCTAAGCGTGGAGCAGCGGCTATATATATAGATGCTATTTTTGTGACTACGGTGATTTTAAGAGGTTAACTTTTTTTTTCGTTATGCTATATGCCTATATCTAAAATCGAGAGGTTAACTTTCATGATATTTATTTTACTTCATCATAAAAAAAAATTAGAAATAAATAAGAAAATTTTAATTTAGTTAATCTAGTTTCATCTAAATTAATTTACTGAAAATTTTATACATAATACCTGACTTCGCCATTTGTTTTTAAATAAAAAACAATAATATCAAGAACTTGGGAAAAAAATGACCATAATTTATACAATATAATAATAATAATAATAATAATAATAATAATAATAATAATAATAATAATAAATTACATGAAAGAGCATGCCTTCTTAAATTATATCAAATAATATATAAATCTCAGAGCCGTTGCACCGACAGTCGTTAATTATTTCTAAGGGTGGGAATCAGCCGTTGGTTTAACATAATTTAACATATATAGTTGGTTTAATTATACCTAACTTTGCCATTTGTTTCGTTAATTTAACATAATTCTATTGGTAATTAAGAACAGCATAGAAAAAGGTACTTGTAAGGGATAGTATTCGGTTACCTAACCCGTTATATATGAAGGATCAAATTAACCACATATATAGTTGCACTCCATTGGTTCCATACTACTCTGACCTGAGTTCAACTACTGCTGAAGCTGAATTTTTTTTTTTTGCAATTTGAAGCCCGTGGGCACATTTATTTATAAAACATCAGCCATTACATAGTAAAATTCCTATTACAGAGTAATGTATGGTAGCATTTGGCTCAGCTAAAACAGAAACAATAAGTCTAAGAAAACTTGAAAGAAAAACATACTGCCAATAAATAACTAGGAATCAAAAAGCAGTAAAGGGTAGGTATAGCAGGTGAGATTCCATCTTTTTCTTGTGCCGATTCTCGCCAGTTTATCTGCCAACTCAGTGTGGCATCTTCTAACATGGCAACAGGAGAAACCAGTATTGAGCTTTAAATATTTCCAGATCCAAAGGACCTCAGTGAACGCCCTCCAATCTACATGCAATGGTGGTTGTAGTGCCATGCAACCTTCTGCCAAAGTTTTACTATCCGTGTAGAAAACACAGTGTGTGATGCCTCGATCAATCGCGAATTTGATTGCATTATGCAGAGCCACTGCTTCTGCCTGAATTGGGCAGCAGGCAGAAATCCCTTCTGATTTTGCTGCTAGCAACTGAGTGTCGAATTGGAGAACAAAACCAGAACCTCCACACCATTGGTTGTTCCAGGAACCATCTACCACACAATTGAAACCTTGTTCAATTACCTGAGGCTCTTGTTGGGGGATGCTCTGGCCTTCGGGCAATTGTTTTCTTGCTTGAGCCACTACGGTTTCAGAATTTATGATGTGGAGATATTTGCCGAACTGTGCAAAGGATGGTTGTACTCTACCATATGCCATATCATTTCTAACCCGCCAGATTGACCAAATGGTATTGAGGGCCATCGACCACTGCTCTTCTGTCAAGTTTTCAGCCAAGTTTGTAAGGACCAGCTTGATGTCAGGTTGGGTCTGAAAGTAGTCGGTCTGTAAGCTGAGGGGGCTGGCGTACCAGCATGCTCTGGCAAAGGGGCAAAAGAAAACCATGTGAATTGTATCTTCGTCACCCTGCAAGCAACTTGCACAGACTGGTTCTCCCCTCGAAGTTCGAGATGCAATAGTTTTAGCCATTGGAAGACCATTTTGAGCCAATCTCCAGATAAATAGTCTTACTCTTGGCACCACCTTCCCCTTTTTCCAGATCGCTCTCCAGAGTGTTTTGTAAGCACTTGGCCCCAAGTGGCTTCCACTGAGGTGGTTGTAGGCATGCTTAACGGAGTAAATTCCATTTTTTGCCGGTTTGAAGATGATTACATGGTTGCCTCTGCTGTCACTTGGGGGTTTAACAGCGGCAATGATGTTCAAACAGGTTTGGTGTCCGAATAGGCTTACTAGAGTATCACTGTCCCAAGTTCCTTCCATCGGCCCCTTCAGCTCTTTAACCATTAAATTTTTGTGGGATCCGCTAAGCGGCAGATGGCTGGTTGCTTGATCGAACCAGGGTTCTCCAAAGACGGCACATCTATTCCCATCCCCTATTTTCCATTGGATCATAGGCAGCAACTTTTCTCTGAGACCCATTAGATTTCGCCAGAAAACAGTACAGTTGTAAGTGCGTTTGGAGTGCCAGAGTACACTTCTAGGTATGTATTTCGCAATCACCAACTGAACCCACAGTGTATCTACTTTGTTTGCCAATTTCCAGAGTGATTTTAGGACCATTGCCTCATTAAAAAGACTCAAATCCCTTACAGCCAACCCCCCGTAATCTTTTGGTTTAGTGATGGTTTCCCAAGAGATATAGGCCATGTACCTGGATTTGTCTCCTGCCCCCCAGAAGAATCTTCGAATTAGGCTATTCAACCTTTTGGTAACTGATGCCGGTATAAGTATGGTGGCCATGTAATACACAGGTAGAGATTGGAGCACCGATTTAATTAGGACCAGCCTACCAGCCTGAGTTAAGACCTTGCTCTTCCAGATTTGTAACTTGGAGGAGAATTTGTCAATCAGGAACTCGAAAGAATTCCGATTTGTAGCAATTGGGGCACCAAGGTAAGTTTGAGATGTTGCCTCCAAGGGTACCGACATGATACGAGCCAGGACATGTTGTGTCTCGGCACTAGTAGCCCGGCTAAACCATACCGAGCTTTTTTCGGGCCCCACTTTCTGGCCCGAGACAGCAGCAAAGTCATAGAGTGTTTTCATGACGTGGTCTGCTTCTGCTGCATTTGCATTTCCAAAAAGCAGAAGGTCGTCAGCATAAATGCAACTAGTGAGAGGTGGGGCAGTTCTTGCAAGCTTAACTCCTCTAATGACCCCGATATCGGCCTGGTGCTGCAGGGCCCTGGCAAGTATATCCATCCCCAAAATGAAAATGTATGGGGATAGGCTACATCCCTGCCTTAGTCCACACTCTGGTGCAAAGAAACCATCTCCTGCCCCATTAAGGATCACAGTGAAGGTCGCGGATGTCACACATGCCATGATCCAATTCACCATTACTTGCGGAATTCCATACATCGGAAGCACACTTTGAACGTAACTCCAATCCATTCTGTCGAAAGCCTTGGACAGATCGACCTTCAAGCAGAATTCCTGGTTTTTATAGGTCGGAGTTTTGAAAGAATGTAGTACCTCCCTTAAGAGAACTACATTTTCGGATATGTCTCTTCCAGGGACAAACGCTGACTGAGCAGGCGAGATGAGTGTACCTACAAAAGGCTTTAATCGCAAGGTTAGCAATTTTGAGATAGTTTTGTAAATAACATTGCACACGGATATTGGTCTGTAGTGTTCAACTTTCAGCGCCGTATCTTTTTTTGGGATTAGGATTAGGTTGGTTTTAGAAATCTCAGGTTTCATGTGACAAGTAGAGAAGAAATAATGGATTTCAGAGAGGATGGATGGCCCGAAAAGGGACCAGTTATCTTGGAGGATTTTTGCTGTAAAGCCGTCAGGGCCCGGAGCCTTGTTCGGGCCCAAAGACATTAAAGCATTGGTTATCTCAAGGTCCGATGGGTGGGCTGCAAGGGCTTGGTGCAAATAATCTGGGATTTTTGGAATTTGGGCTAGGATTTCAGGGCTGAAAATTTCGGTTATTGGGACTGTATGCTGCTTGCGGTATATTCCTCGGAAATGATTGACAAAAAGGGACTGAATTTCTCTTTGATCTGTGACCCATTCTTCAGAACTCGAGATAATGGCATGAATAGTGTTACGCCTCTTTCTTGCAACTGCTGTACTGTGGAAAAAACGCGTATTGTTGTCACCCGAGGTTATCCAATTGAGTCTTGATCTTTGCAACCAATATTGCTCATTCATGAAAAGTAACTTCTGGTGTTGGCGCTGGAGCTCATTCTCGCGGTCAACGTTTTCAGTTCCGGGTGGTTCATTGTGGAGCTGTTCCATTTCAAGCTCCAGTTGTTTGAGAAGGACAGGGGGTGTTTGTCTACTCTTCAACCACTTCTTGACCTTTAAGGTGAACGACCGCTGCAGGTGCGGCCAATCCCGCGGGCAACCTGAAGCTGTGCCCAAATCTTCACAAATGGTTTTGAAACCCTCTTCTTCGGCCCACCAGTTTTCGCATCTAAAAGCTGGTGCTCTTCTTATAACAGTTGCATCGGTTCTAATCAATATGGGCATGTGATCGCTTGAAAAGCGTGGTATATGAAAAAAGGCGGCATTGGGGAACATTTGGTGCCACTGTAAGTTTACCAGTAGCCTATCAAGTCTTTCTGTGACCAGCGCTCTCCCTTTCTTTTTGTTTGACCACGTATAAGCGGGGCCTTGATAACCCATATCAATAAGACCGGCACCATGAAACCAATTCCGAAAGGCTCTGTTATTTGCCGATAGCTGTGAATTTCCACCAAACTTTTCCGATGTTGCTGCAATTGCATTGAAATCCCCCATAAGGCAAACCGCCCCTTGGTGGTCTTCCATGATCGCCTCTAATCTGTCCCAAATAGCTTGGTTTTCTACCCTATTGGGATCTCCATAAACTCCAATACTCATTGTTTGGAAAGGACCTGATCTCTGTTTCACCATGCACACAATATAATTTTTTGTTTTTTCTATTAAGGAGACATCAACCTCTTCTCCCCAAATAAACCACAGCCCCCCTGATTTGCCTTGGGAGGGCACTATTATTGACTTTTTCAAAGACAGCTTGTTAATTCTGTCCTGAGCAGTAGAAAGCTTGCAACGGGTTTCAGAAATGAAAACAAAATGCGACTTTGTACAATGGAGGTAGCGATTTAACGTGCTCCCTGTCATGCCTCCGGACCCACGACAGTTCCACGAAAGGAAGTTAGTCATATTTCCTTCGCCGGCGTGGTTTGACCCGCCGGCCTATGCCTCTTAATCGGCACTTTGGGTGCACTGTGTGCAATGAGTAGGGGTTCTTCCTGCAGCTGAGTGTGAATGTCACCTTGGTGGTGTTCTGGATGGCTGTTGTGACCTGTTTGGGAGAAAGATCTTTTGTTTTTTGGTTGGGTTTTGGTATGTAGTGGTTCCCCCTTTGGGAGAAACATGGGGTCCACCATCCATGATCCTTTTTTTGGAGCGAGCAGTGAGGGAATGTCAAGGAGGGGGTCTGTTTCAGAGTTTCGGACTATCAGGGAAAGCCGATTTCGATCCGGGCAACCTTGGAGCTCGTGGCCCACCAAACCACAAAAGGTGCAAATCCTTTTGATCTTTTCATACGAGCAGTAGACTGGGAGGTCTTCAAGGCCCGGCAAGGCTAGGCGGAGTCGGTCCATGCAGGGTTCTGTAAGGTCCAGCATGATTTTGAACTTGATGAACCTTTTGCCCATAACAAAACCCTCCACAGGGCCGGTTAGTATGGTACCAAGACGAGCCGCCATTATGGTTAGACCCTCGTCAGTTAAGCTACTCAAAGGCACATTAAAGAATTGTACCCAGCAGTCAGCATGGGATACAGTTTCTGGATTGAGCTCATCTTGTGAGTGGATCTGTTTTGTGGCGATTATGTCGCCCCGGTAAGTCCATGGTCCCCCAGTCAGTGCCATATTCAGGTCCCTGTCATTGTCGAAATCCACCAGGTAGCTGTTTCGCGAGACTTGACGGAAGGTGGTGTTGCAGTCTGCTTGCCAAACAGAAGTCATGGTAGCAGAGAATTGCTTGTCTAAGACCATCCGGTCGGAGAAAACCCGAGCCACTATAGATCTGGCCCAAGCTGTGTTGGAGGTGGCATGATCCGGTACCGTTACCAGCGGCCCCAGGTGCTCAGTCGTGTGCAGCCCAGAAAATTTGGCTATCAGATCCTCATCCTCTTTTGTTAGTGTGGTTTTCCCTGGGGTTTTTGGAAGGTTTTTTGATGTGGAGGGGCTAGACATGATTGGTATTTTAGGTGAGGTGGTGGGGCTCCCAAGATGGATTCTGCTTTTGGTTTATACAGGGGAAGTGATGTTATGGGGTATTTGAAGAGATGGTGGGAGTTCTTGAGGTTATAGATGGCTAGGATTGATTTGGGAGGTATGTTGATAGAGGTTGTGTTAGGATGAGATGTTTTTTTGGCAGATTGTGGGGACATATTGCAGGATGGCCTGGAGAGAATGTGCGTCAGGAGGCCAGATGACAGGTTCCTGTTTTTGTTTTTTCCATGGCTGGGGTGTGGCAGGCACGCGTTTGCAACCATATTTATTTGGTAGTGTTGGCTTTTTCTGGTTTGGGGGAGGCAGTGGAGAGGGTTTGATTTTTTATTTTGGATGTTAGTGAATGTAGTGGGTGGAGTACGTGGCTGGTTTTTGTGGAGGTTTGGAGTATACATCCTGTGCTGGAGAGGATCTTGGAGAATAGTAGGGGTGAGTGCAGAGGGTAATTTGAATTTTACCTGGGGTAAAACTTGCTGTTGCAGTGTACTCATACGGTCCAAAAACATTCCTGCACTCGGTTTAAGCGGTGGTGTTGTAGACCAGGCCGCACTGGCGGGCACCGGCGCTGCAGGCGCCATGTTGCTTACCGGTTGAGGTATCAGGCCAGCAACTAGTAAAACTTGCCTTCTCCAAGGTGGCAGATACGGAGGGTTTGGGGGTTCGTCAGTTTGCTCATGGACCAAAAGGGCCGCATCCCGGTGTTCGTCTTGGGGGGGTTGAGGGGACGGGGGCTGGGCTTCAGGCAGCATCATCGATTCAACAGTAATGAAGCAGGTAAATTGATGGCCATCATGGTAAATCTGAATGCTTGGGGGGATGAAACTATGGTCAAAACACTCGATTAGTAAGGTGATTCTGGCCATGTTTATTTCTGCCTGGTTAATGGAGGCGAATCCAAGCAATATCCCCATGGAGACAGTAGCTTGCCTATAGTATTGGGGGTGGCAGAAGGATAAGGGAAAGTCATAAATGGTGATAATAGCTCGTGTCAATGGTGGTGTTGGGGAGGAGCCATCCACTGTTTGCCATGGCAGAATGTCCAGATTATAGGTGGCCCAGAAATCCGTGTCAAGGTAAACATCATTGGGGGACATCCAATCCGGCAGCCGGACCAGGATAGCATCAGCCACCCGGCGTAACCGCCATTCAAGGGGTGAGCCCCCATATCTGGTTGTCAAGAGTTGAGATAGTTCAGATGAGGGGAGTGATTGGTTTTGGGTTGGCTGGAACACTATGGATGAATTTAGGTCGATTAGTATGCGGTGGTGTTCTTGAAGTGGCGAGAGGAAGCATCTGTGAGGGGGCGGCTGAACAGGATCCAATAGATGGTGCGCCATAAATTGGGGATTGGGGTGATTGACCAAATTTTGCGATAGAAGTGGAAGGGGGGAGGATGTGAGGTGGTAGTAAGAGAGAGACGAGGTGGGGGAGGGCTGATTTGGAGGGTGGGAGAGGAGAGGGTAGCTGCAGATTAGGAGAGTGGGAGAGGAGAGGATTGGGTCGGATTAGAGGAGATAGCTGAGGTGTAGAGTAGAGAAAAGAGAGGTGGGGAGGGCTGATTGGGAGAGTGGGAGAGGAGGCGGCAGATTTGAAGAGTGGAAGGGTGGGAGAGGAGAGGATTGGGGCAGATTAGAGGAAGGGAGGAGAGCTGGAAGGTTAACGGTAGAGAAGAGAGCAAGTTCCAGGTTCAAATAGCGACTAAAAAATAGCCGGGAGGCAGGTTCCGGGAGGCGGAGCTACATGGTTCCGGGAGGCGGAGCTACATGGTTCCGGGAGGCGGAGCTACATGGTTCCGGGAGGCGGAGCTACATGGTTCCGGGAGGCGGAGCTACATGGTTCCGGGAGGCGGAGCTGAGAAGGCTTTTCTCCCTTCCCCTCGCTGAAGCTGAATCAACTTCTGATAAAGAGGGGTATTTGGGCCGCATTTATTGTGGAGAGCTTCTTCATTAATTTCTTAGCTTGTGCAAAAGGTATGAAGATGGCAGGCATCAGAGGCGGATTTACATACATCAAATGGGGGTCAATTGACTCCTATTCATTTTCAAAAACTAATTATTATATATACTACTTTTGTATATTTTATAGTTAAATATTAAGAGTACATAAAAAATAACCCCCATAGATTTTATAAAAATTTTATATAGTTGACCCTCATTCATTTTTCAAGACAAATAGACTATGTCACTATGCATACAACTTGGGGACTTATAACATTTTATACTATTTATGTTTTTGACTCTCATTCTTCAAAATTCTGCCTCCGCCCTTGACAAGCATGTATGGTGATGATTTGGGGAACAATGCCCACTCGTATCAGCTCAGACATGATTAATTCTTTGCCATAGTTTTGGGGGAATCAGTCCATCCAGATAGTTATAAGTCTGATTGGAACCATAATTCAATCCTGAATATCAAAACTTTGTGAGCTACGAGGACTTGTATAAAGGAACAAATTAACAAAAAATAGTTTTTCACATCATTTAGTTCATGAAAAAATTTCATGTATATTCTTATGAAACACATTTCTTTTTTCTCATAATAAAGTTAATTAGTTGCATGATGACGTACCATTTGATAGTAAGAACTTTTATAAAAATGTTTGAATTCATAATAAAAAGATAATTAATTAACGAAACAATGATTAGTTTGTAACACTAAAACAATTCATATGGAATTATTTGCATGCTATTAATACTTCTGAGGTAGCTAGTTAATGGTAAATTGCATTCTTAGGTGATACTTCCATTAAAGAAAAACAAGACTAACCGTTCTACATTAAACATATAAAATATTTCCTTTAAAATGCATTTATTTAAGTATAATTTAATTTGAACCTAAAATAAGTACTCAATAAGGGCATAACTGGTATTAAGGGGAAAATATTATGCATACAATGAATATTCAAAATTAAATGCTCAAAATAGTAGGGTCCTTTTGTTCTATCTTTAATGGGTTTTTTATTGTTCAAATTAAATTAAAAAAGTAACATTATGCCACGATATTATTATTGATTTTTTTTTATATATACTGCTAATGATAAAATAGAAATGGCAAGTACATGCCAATATAAAATTGTTAATTTGACTAATATATATGATTAAGATTTTTTAAATCATGATAATATATAATTAACTTAGTCACTTCTTTTCTCATGATAAAGCATCCCCTACCCAACTGAGCAGGTAGGGGTCTCCTTCAAGAGATCGAGAAACTGCGATACATCCCTTCGAAACAAGTTAGTCTCTCTTATGTGATATATAGGATGATGTACTTGTGATTTTGTGCATGTGCCTGTATTAAGTTTACCATGCATACAGTTTTGGTCAAATTCAAAATAGCTAACCCACATTGCATTGACATTATAACATGAGTAGAACTACGGTGTGACGTGCTCACCAACGGGTTTGGTGAGCACACCTCCAAAAAACGCATTTTCAAAGTTCAAATAGTCGATTCGAACCTTCCAACGTGTTCTTCATATTAATATGTGCTTGGAGACCAAATTTTACATTTTTTGGAAATTTTTTACTATTTTTTTAGAATTTTTGAAAATCAGTGTTTTTTGAATTTTTTTTTTATTTAATGAAAAGCTGTTGATTTTCAAAAATTCTAAAAAAATAGTAAAAAATTTCTAAAAAATGTAAAATTTGGTCTCCAAGCACATATTAATATGAAGAACACGTTGGAAGGTTCGAATCGACTATTTGAACTTTAAAAATACGTTTTTTGAAGGTGTGCTCACCAAACCCGTTAGTGAGCACGTCACATCGTAGTTCTACTCTTATAACATTGTAAAACAACACATAAGAGTTGCGGCCATCAATACTTGCCTCATATATTGGAGGTGTTTCCAGATCATGAATTCTTTTCCTCGGTGCTCCCTGATGTAATAATGAGAAAAATGAAGTACAAAACAAAGAAAAATAGACAGTACAAGAGGATCGATTATGATGGAACCTCTGGATCAATTATCCTCAACTCCAAATCAAATTTTGATTCAGTGGTTCGTGATGAAACCTCTGGATCCATCTAACATCTTACAACTACATACAAGCTTTTGATCAGCGCCACCAGATCACACATTACGATTTCTCCTTCCCCAAGAAAATCGCATGTGGCAGTTACGGTGCTGGTCGTTGTACCCTCCCTTGGGTAAGCTACACCGAAAAGAGCGTGGATGCATTGTACGTTTTACGAGCTGATGTCGCAAGTTGCAACTGATGGGGGGAGACGAGAAGAAATTGGAGCGGCTAGGAGTTAAGACTAGTTTTATCAAAAAATTTAGCCCATGAAAAAAAAATATTAATTGTGCACAATTTGATTATGAATATTAACTCTGAAGCCATTTAATCTAAGGATTTTCAATTGAAGTTATCAGCACAGAAAAAAAATGAAAAACTAATATAGTAACTCACTTTACCTTATGAAAGAAAATAA
>JAJGRW010000221.1:106766-174344 GCA_025461045.1 Carex parvula | reverse complement strand
GTTTAACCGTCATTTCAACTCAAAGTGAAATGGGATTTTCAAGGGAGATACGGGTTACTTGCCAACTTGCTCACATGCAATGTATTGCTTCAGATGGTCTTTCACTCAAAGGGGCCATGTAAGGTTCATTTAATTACTTTAACCAAGGCCATTAAACAATGTATATATGATCATGATACTAGAAAAGTCAAACAGTGACTGATAATAATGTATATTTGTAGTATTTTCTCATTCCCTTAATCTGTATTTACATATTTATTATATAACAAATTTATTAAGCTACTTAGGTCAACGTTTCGAACATCAAACATTAAAATTTGACCCATAAGCACTTCAGCCGAAGTGCTTCCGGAAGCAATTTAGCCGGACTCTATATATATTTGCTAGATTGTATGTTTCACAAGATACACATACAAATATAGTATTTCATAAAATACAATACAGCGATATGTATTTTTAAAATTTTTCAAAAATCAAACAAAATTTCCGAACAAAAGTTTTCTCATTTGAAATTATTAACAAAGAAACATTGTGGAGCCATCATTTCCCTCTCTCTTCCCCCTCCTCCCCCCTCCTACCTCATGTTTATTGTCATCAATTTTGGTATCATCTTCTCTCTTATTAAATTTTAATGAGTACATAAACTTTTTTGAATAATATATAATTCAGGTAACAAATTGTTTTGTAGAAAACATTATAATCCGAAATATTTATTCATATCCTTTAAAAAAAATTCAAACTTGCCCTTGATTTGCAAAAATTCGAGAAATGTTCTTATCATTTGGCAATGCCAATAGTAGACTTCGTAAAATACCGCTGACATTGCCAACAATAGTTATGTGAAGTCTACTGTTGGCAATGCTAACGATAGTGTCCATGTATATGTGGACAGGAGTATCTGAATTTTCAAAATTCCACTCTCTCTCTCTCTCTCTCTCGTCTCTTTCTCTTTTTTTTTCCCAAAATCTACTTGCAGCCTCATCCTTTCCATGGAAGTCCTTACATCATTTATTTCAATTTAGTAATTTCATATTATAAATTATTAGAAATTATAAAAATCTAGGACTTATGAATTAGGAATTGTGTAAAGATCGAGGAGGGCTCAAATGCCTCCATCATGCCTCAATTTTTAGTACCATAATAACATAAAATTTAAAATTTATAAGTCAAGACAAAGCCGTTAGATATGATATATATATATATATATATATATATATATATATATATATATATATAAATATATCATTTTCCCGTCAAAGATCACAACATTCTCATATTGTTTTGATTAAAATCAAGTACTTGCAAAAATACACCGATGTGGATAAATTAAAAGTTATACTTTTATTGATTCATAAGGATCCCATATTATTTGATTCATGTTTACCGAAAATTAAAAGTTATAATTTTTTATATACATGTAGAGAAAATTATATAGATCACATCTAATGGTTTTATTTTGACAAATAATTTTAGAATTTTTGTTATTAGAAAATTAAAATGGAGGCATGATGGAGGCACAAAAAAGTAGAGGCATTTGAATCCTCTTGTGTAAATTATTAGAAATTGTTTGAAATTGTGCAAATTGTTATAAATGGTTATAAATTTTTATAATTGTTAGAAAATGTTTAAAATTGTTAAAAATTGTGTAATTTATGAAATTTGGTCAAAATATAGATTTTAAAAATACCAGACTCAGATATTCACTAGATCTTGATATTAAACATACCACAATTGAGGTTAAAATCAAGTAGATTACTGGCCCTACTGCTTTACTCCAGCACTGAACCTAGTCGTGGCTACCAGTTTGCATGCCGATTGCGTCCTAGGCAAAAGGGTTGGAGTCCCGACTGGGGTGCCCCTTCTCCACTCACCTTCCCCGCTTACGGTGCTCACCTATCGTCACACATACGTGGTCACGGGCCACTCTTCAACCGTTAGGGTGTCCTATGCCCGCAATCAATTACGTACAACTTCTTTGAGTCTCGTATACTATTGGATTATTGAGTATCATTATCCAGGGAGGGTGTTGCATCAGGTTGGACTTAGATAGCGGATCCCGGTCAATCCTCTTGGCATGACCGCGACACACGATTTACACAGGTCAGTCGTACTCTTCAATTACTTGACATTTTATTATGGTTTCATATGATACGTAACTAATTCGTTATTATTGGTATGCATGACCTCGCATTCCCCTAACGGTCATTATTTGATGTGCGAGATTCTTATGACCCTAGACACTTATTGGTAAATCGCATGTGCTTTGAGCAGGCATGCATGCACTCCGTCTACCTCTAAGGAATGTGGGGTGACCGTCTTTGCCAGAGTCTACCGTGTCCCGAAGATGAGCAGAGCAAAAGGACTTACTTACCTAGTGCTCCAACCATGACCCTCAAAATGCCTAAAACCAAACATCTTGCATATTCATAAGTTTAATGTTTCTCAATTTTAATCCATATTTTTTTTTATTTGCAGGCGTTGCGGTCTATGAGGGCAGGTGCTCATGCCATCCACATGATAGCGATAAAGGATTGGCGAAAAATAGGTTATTGCCTTCTCAGACATGGTGAAAAAGCTGAGACCAAAATGGTGAAAACCACAGAAAAGGCGGCTGGAAATAATGGCGCTTCCAGTTCAACAAAACCGAAATTGGGAGGTGGAGGCTATGCCCACTACCGTTGCCAACAGTAGACTTCACATAACTATCGTTGGAAATGCCAACAGTAGGGACATTTTTCGAATATTTTGCAAACCGATGGTTGGTTTGAATTTTTTTTTTTTGTGTGTGAGAATATGAACAAAAATTTCGGCATTTTAAGGGTATATGAGATCGATGTATACACATATGTTTCATGGAAAAACGGTTGATCTTGCTTTTTTTAATGGTGTCAACCAAGGTTCTAAATAGCGATTATAGCGGCATAGCGGGGAGACAAAAAAAAAAGCTATTCCGAATAGCGTAGCTATAGCGGAAGCTATCATACATAGCGTTTTTTTCGTTTCAAAATTTATATTCTATATTTCTACTAATTATCAACATGATCAATATTAGAGAATTGGAATAACAATCAAATGATAACTAATCTAAGTCTGTACTTTTTTCAATCATGCAAATAAGAAGAAAAAAAAAAGATCTACAAAGTAACATTATTTAATAGTTCATACTTGATAGTATTACATATTAAAATAGACAAAGAGCAATTAATTTTACAAGTGAAATGAAGTAAGTATACTTATTTGAACATTTTCTATATTATAATAATCAAAATCAACTTTCAATTGAAACGAACGGCAATAATTTTACAAGTGAATATTAGACAAAGAGCAAGCAAAAGAAAGAATTAATATTTGAATATTTTCTGATGTAGAATGAGAGACTAAATCACTAGGAACATAAGCACATAGTTTGGTTTAGAATACTTATGATAGCAGACCATGTAGCATCATAAATAAAAATAAAATCTCATGTAAATCGCAAAAAAAAAAAACTCATGTAGCATAGCGGTAGCAATAGCGCATAGCGGTAATAGCGGTCAGGTATTACAGCTATAGCGGTCGTAGCTGAATTAGCGCACTTTTATTTCATAGCTTAGCTTTTATGGTCCGAAAAAGCTATAGCGTAGCTATAGCGCTGCTATAGCTAGCTATTTAGAACCATGGTGTCAACTAAGATGCAATTAAGTTATGCTGCGCATGCAATATACCATTAGCTAGCTACCTGAAAAGAGAGTATTAATATATAGAATTTATGACTTGTTTTACTGTTGCAAACTAATCATTGTTTCGTTTAATTAATTAGTTTTAATCAACTCAAACATTATAATAATACTTAATTACTATCAAATGTCATCATACAATTAAAAAAATTATCACACGTACTTCTAATTAATAAAGTAAAAAAATAAATATTATTACCTAATATGAGATATGTTGCTGAAAGTGACATACAATTTTTAATTTTCGTCATTCTTTGTGGTCATAGACAAAAACAATAAAATATAATTTTAAAGGTACCAACTAATGAAAAAAAAATGTTGCATGTAAATAAAAGATTGTAGATTTAAAGTTTTAACAAGTTTCTCTCACTCCTCTCTCTCTCTCTTCTCCCTTCACTTCCCTCTCTCTTAGAGTTTCTTCTTTATATTTGTACTATTATTAGAAAGTTACCGTTTGGACCAACTTCTAAGTACCAACGGCACACTAGGTGCCAAATATATATTTTTTTAAGATATAACAAATATCAATAACAGAAAAAACATTCAATATTCATAAAATTCACAGCATTATATCTGAAACAGATCTTAGATAAAAAAAAACACACACACACACATCTAGTGATCAATTAACTTAGAATCTCCTTATTAAAGTCCTTACATTGCTTCACCTACTGTTACAATTTTTCCTTTAAAAAGTCACTCATCATCTAGCCAAACAAACTTGGATCTCCTTATTAAAATCTTTACATTGATTCACACACTGTTACATTTTTCCTTTAAAAAATAACTCATCTAGTCAAATAACTTGATCCCATCATCAATATCTGGACATTGCTTCACATATTGTTGCAATCTTTCCTTCTCAATTATTATCTTTCCTTTGCATCTGACTTTTGTCGGACTAAGATTACATGGTTCCATTGAAGCTTCTCTAACACAAGGCATCTCAGCTACTTTTTTATGCCATACTGGCATTAAAATTAGTGGCTTGATCCCCGCAAGGCCAGAACTAACATATCCAAAAGTAGACCAACCACTTGTCATAAGCACATCACAAAGACTAAGCAAATATATCTCTGCAAGTGCTTTTTGATTGTGTGATTTGATCTCTGATTTTTGCTTTTCTTCATGGCTCGGTTGGTAAACACTCACCAACTCTCCGGTTTTCACCGAGTGCTCATAATACATGGATTTTAACTTCTCGTAGTAATATGCATACAATGATACTACTAAAATTGCTTTCGAAGGTTTTTGTTCGTCGGTTTCAATGAATTTTGTTCCATTGAAATCAAGTTCATCAGGAAATACATTTTCCATTTTAGCGCATTTTAGGATCTGTTGGAATATAACATCAGAAGAAACTCTTGTAAACCAAAACACGCGTACTTGTATACCAATTTTCTCATCAGCCTTGGCAAGGTAAGACATGTAGTATCTCCTAACCAATCCCCAAACATTGTTACTAGGATGAATTAAATAGTGTGCTAATAGGTAGAACACACTCTCTTTTGCTGGAAATAACCGACCGAGTTCTTCTTCAAACATAGGTGTTGATGAGCAAAGAGATGGGAGAAAGTATAGATCGGATTTTAGTAACAACCAATTGACCTTTCGAAGGACAATTTGATCATCATTGCAAAAAAACATCATGTCTGAAGTACGATAATTATCAACTAGATAGACATACACATAAGAGGGCAACGACTCGACCTTGGTATTATACGAATGATTGCTTATTATAACATGCTTATCTAGCATGTTGCCATATGTCACATTAGAGTTAACATCAAACTTGTCTAGGTTTTTGATTGGGAAATCAGGTGGTAAAATCCATGAGGTATCAGGAAATGGTTCACAAAAGAGGTCAACCAATTCATCGGTCAATTGAATTAGCATAACTCTATTGGTGATAATAGCATAGAAAAAGGTACTTATAAGGGATAGCATTCGGTTGCCTAACCCTGCAAGAGGGATCCAAACCACATAGTTGCATTCCATTGATTCTATACTATGACCTGAGTTCAACTGCTGAATCGACTTCTGATAAAGAGGCGTATTTGGGCCGCATTTCTTGTGGAGAGTTTCATAATTTCGTAGCTTCTGTAAAAGGTATGAAGATGGCGTATACGGTGATGATTTGCGAAACAATGGCCACTCGAATCGGCTCAAACATGATTCGTTGTCAAAGTTTGAGGGGATGAGTACATGGAGATAGTTATTGTTCGATGGTGTAGAAGTTTGATTTGAACCATAATTCAACCCTGGATATCAAAACGTTGTCAGCTACGAGGACTTGTATAAATGAACAAATTAACTACATAATAGGACAAAATAAAAAATAAATAAAATTTTCATTATTTACTACAAGAAAAAAATTCATGTATATTCTTATGAAACCTTCAAAATTACATACTTTTTTCTTGTAAAAATTAGTTGCATGATGACATTTGATAGTAAGCATTTTTATAATGTTTGGGTTCATAATTAAAAGATAATGGACTAACGAAATAATAATTAGTTTGCAACACTGAAACAATCCATATGAAATTATTTTCATGCTATTAATATTTCTTAATTTAGAGGTAGCTAGCTAGTATTAAATGGCTTGATCAACAATAATTGCATTCTTAGATGATAATTTCATTAAAGAAAAACAAGACCAAACATTGTCAATTAAACATATAAATAATTCCTTTAAAGTGCATTGCATTTAAGCATAATTTAATCTAAAGCTAAAAAAAGGAAAACAAATTAGGGGGGGGGGGGGGGGGGGGGGGGGGGGTGGGATTATAACTGGTAGTAAGGGGAAAAAGTTTATTTCCATATTGAATATTCAAAATTAAATGCTCAAAATAAACTATAATATTGAAATTAAATTAAATTAAAACATAACATAACATTACATAACATTAATATCAAAACATAACATTAATATTGAAAAAGTTTATTTTCTTTAGTGGTTTTTTATTGTTCGAATTAAATTAAAACATATCATTATATCGAAATAATATTGATTTTTTCCCATAGACTATAAATGATAAAATAGAGATGGCTATAGTACGTTTAAAAAAAATGATAATTTGACTAATATGTAGGATTTAAGATTTTAAAAATCGTTATCGTGCCCCATGCTAAATCACCCCCTGCCCAACTTGATAGTGCAACAAATAATGTTACTAAGAAATGTGTGCATCTAATGTGAAAAAAAATTCCTATTGTTGTCTAAGTGTCTTGTAGAGAACTGTGTTTGGTTGGAACAATAATAGAGCTAACTCAGGAAAAACTCTTATTCTCAAAAAGTGGTGATGCAAACACAAATTTGAAAAAAAAAAAAAAGATTAGCTCAAGTATAGGTCTATTCTAACCTATAAAAATTGTGAGTTATCAAATATGCAAGTTAGTGGAGTTAGTAATATTAATAAAAAAAAATATACATCTTTTTTATTCATTCCTCTCAACTACGATATTAGAGTTATTTTAAATATTAGATTAATTAGTATGAAATATAATGTTAGTTTAAATATTAAATGTAATATAATACTGATTTAAATATTAGATTAGTATTAAATAAATACAATATCATATTAGATTAGTATTAAATAAAATGTTAGATTAAATATAATATATATAATAATAGTTTAAATATTAAATGTAATATAATATTAGTTTAACTATTAAATGTAATATAATATTAATTTACATATAATATTGTAACATTATGCAAAAAACGTACATAAAATTAAGAACTGAAAATAAATTACAAAACATATGAGCAAATCTTTCAAGTAAAACATAAATTCTTCTCTAAATAAATATCATATTTTCTGAAAATATTCATAGGATAATTAATTTGTTTTTCCATTAATTGCATACGTTTAACTCAAAATTTAATGTAAATCAATCCAATTAAAATAAAAAATTATATACAAAATTATTATATATAATTTTATATTTATTAATTATATATAACTTATAGGGTAACGGGTGCAAAATAGCTTTTATCCATACCCTTATCCGGTAAGTTAACAAAAAAGGTTTCTTACCCATATCCATATCCGATAAGCTAATGAAAAAAAAAAAATTATCCATGCTCATCTTATCGAATACGGTACAAGTTGGGTAAATAGTTAAATAGGTATCATTGACACCCCTATGTACATCTCTAGAGAGGAATGTGGGGATACAGTTTTAGAAAATCATAAAAGTTAAACTACAACAAATTAACGGGTATATATTTACTTGAACTTTGTTTAACATAAAACTCTTTATTAAACAAATTTGGATAACATATTGTAATTGGTAGGTAATCTGCTAATTAAGTAACATTTCTAAATTAAGAAAACAACAAATAAATTAAGAAGAAATGAAAATGAACCATAAATTTTTAGGTACCTTTGTAAAGAGTACTTGTGTTTACATCAGTACTGATGAGCCAGAGAAAGAAAAGAAGAGGCAAAAAGATGAGCACTGCTCCAGGAACTCCCCACTTGTTGCTTTTCTCATTCCTTGCCATTTCAGGTCCCATACTACGTACTATACTAGCTAGCTCTATCGATCGATTTCACAATTTTAATTCTAGTTAATTAGCTCCCATGCATGCTTGCATTTATATCTATATCTATATATATATGGATTCTGCAATTTGTATAGTATTTAATGTGCTGGATATATAGGGATGCGATCTTATTTAGTTGCAAATTAAGCTAGCTAGTGCCATTATTATGTTAGCACATGAGAAAAATACTAGTATATCATTCATTGTTTGACTTTTCTAGTATATCATCATCATATATACATTGTTTAATTTAATGACCTTGGTTAATGTAATTAAATGAACCACACATGGCCCCTTTGAGTGAAAGACCATCTGATGCAATTAATACATTGCATGTGAGCAAGTTGGAAAGTAACCCCTATCTCCCTTGAAAATCCCATTAATTTCACTTTGAGTTGAAATGACGGTTAGACTCAAATTTTTTTCTTTTTATTTCGATATTGTATATTAATTTATTTTGATTTTTGTATTTTGTATTATTTTATAGCTAGGTTGTGTGCGCAGAAAATATGAAATCTTCATTCACACAAATCAAAGACAAAATTTGTGGCCAAGACCAACTAATTGAAAATCAGATCCAAATCCATAACCATATTAAGGCCAATCCTTAGACCAAACCGACCCTCTCTCTTCTCTCGCTCTCTCCTCGCAAAGTAGCATAGAAAATTAGAAATACTGCGTCTAGGGCTGCTAATGAGCCGAGCCAGCTCATGAGCCAATGAGTTGAACAGCTCAATAGATTGTATCGAGCCAGGTCCTAAACTAAATAAAGCCCGAATTCGACTCGGCTCATATTTTATCACTCAAACAGGGCCGAGCTCGAGTCCGAGCCCGAGCCAAGGAATCTCTTCTATTTTATCACTCAAACATTTACTGTTTGGTTCTAAAATTATGAAAACTTTATTATGTTAATGTTACATTTGCAAAACAGTAAATGTTTATAAATGCTAAACAATAAATGTTTTATTATACCGAGAGTTGTACATATATTTTTGCAAAAATATAGTACATAAGATTTTAGAATCAAATAGTAAACGAGTTGAGCTCATGGTCCAAAACAGTAAAGGATTTTACAAATATTTGTTTTTTTAAATGTTTGGCATGAGTTGAGCTAACGAGTTATGGCATGAGTTGAGCTCGCGAGTTATGAGCCGAGCTAATGGCTCAAACTCATTAAATTGAGCTGAGCTTTTTTCTTCAAAACCGAGCCGAGCCCGAGTTGAGCCTCTTTAGTATATGACGAGCTGAGTTGACTCATTAGCAGCCCTAACTGCGTCATTAAATGACAAGGAGAACACTCCACATGTATCAGACGGCTGTGATTTCACAGACATCTTTCATCTAACAGTCCAGAATTGTTTCGGACAGAAATTTTGGAATGTCTTTTACAAACTTTTTTTAAGGATAAGGAGAAGGAAATGAAGAGGGTAAATATACATTGTGCACAATTTGATTGTAATTATTAAGTCTAAAGCCATTTGATCTAACATTTTAAAATTGAAATTAATTAATTGTACAATAAAAAATTGAAAACGTAATCAAGATAACTCATCTTTTAAAGAAAAAACTTAATTCCATGTTCCAAATTTAATGTGTAAAATTAACGATAACCACTGCAAAATTCTTTTAATCAAACAAATCTATAATAAATAAAAAATCTTTAGTACTTTGCATTGCATCTGAATTAAGCAAATCCTATATCGAAAATCACTCATCTAGTAAAAACAACTTGATCTTCTCATTAAAATTATCTTTACATAAATTAAAGCTTTACATATTGTTGCAATTTTTCTTTATCAACTGTCTTTCCCTTACAACTTGGTTTTGCCGGAGTAAGATAACATGGTTCCCTTGAAGCTAGCTTCTCTAACACACATGGCATATCGGCTATATTTTTATCCCAAATTGTAATTAAAATTACCGGCTTGATCCCGGCGAGGCCATAACTGACATATCCAAAAGTGGACCAACCACTTGTCATAACCACATCACAAAGACTAAGCAAATTAATATATCTCTGCAAGTGCTTTATTTTTTATTGTGTGATTGGTTCTCTGTATTTTGCTCTTCTTCATGGCTTGGTTGGTAAACACTCACCAACTCTCCGGTTTTAACCGAGTGCTCATAGTACATTGATTTGAGCTTCTCGTAGTAATTTGCATAGTCTTTGCGACTTTTTTTTTTCTCGATTTTTGGTATAGAATAAAAAAATAACTAAACTCGTGAAAATAATCGTAGTCACAAAAAAACCGACTTTTTTATAATACCCTCAATTAAAAAAAATTCAAATATGTCCTCGATTTTTCAAAAATTTGAAAAATACTCCAACCGCCACACTATGTGGCGGTTGTCTTCTGAAGTGGACCAGCCACCCACTGTAGCGGTTACTGTTGCATTTTTTTTAGTATGTATAAAATGAATATTTTACATATGATTTTGGTCTTACTACTTAATAATTTGGTCTCACTGTTTCTATGATTTTTTTTTCTTTTTTTTCTTCTTTTTAGGATACTCTTATTCTTTATTTTGTAAATAGCTGAATCTTAGATATTGTATAAAACTCATATACCAAGAAAATGTACTCTTGTTCTCTTTTTGAATACTGATCTTACTCAACAAATAATGTTTTTAAACATTTTTAACAAGTTTTTGAATCAATAAGAGTGTTATATAATAAGCTACATTTCTACAATCATTTCTGATTTCCATTATTAGACGTATTCACACTACTACAGAACTGCAGACTACTAACAGTAAAAAAATGGCTCTAATAAAGGTTTGACCACCGCTAGTAGTCAACACGATAGAACATGAGGGGTCACAATTTCTAGTGTTTCCTAACCGCTAGCAGAGGCACTTTTTCTAGCAGTTCTAACTTTGACTAAACTTTGACCGACCATAACTTTGTGTTGGAAACTACGTTTTGAGGGTTCGACCACTTTTCGGAAAGCTTGGGAGGAGGAGATATGAATTTTTAAGATAAACTAAGGTTTACCTTACAAAATGACCTGTGCACTCAGAATTCCAAAAAAAATTGTATAAGACCTCAGAACTGCAATTGAAGTTTTTGAAAAATAACGATAAATTATAAAATTTTATTGCAATAAAAAAAAGTACTTTCATTATGCCAAAGAGTAGCAATGCCACACTATTTAAAAAGACAAAAGTAATTAGACAGATAATCCTTGTAAGTTATAAAATCAATGCTCAATCGACTAACAAATTATAGAACATATGTAGAATTATCTTTATTCACCGTTAGATTGATAAATTGTACTAATTAAGATCCTCCCTTGTATCTCTCATTATCTTTTATTCTATGGGTCTTAAGTCTTTATCCATAACAAGAGTTGATATATATTAATTGATCGATGAATTCCTTAATCATGAGCTATATATACATATTAAATATTCATTCTATACATGCTAAATGTTCATTACTGTTAGTGTCTATATGTACAACATTTATTCTAACATACTAAACAATTTCTAAAAAAAAATGCTACAGTAACTGCCACACTGTGTGGCGGTCCACCTCAGAAGACAACCGCCACACAATGTTGCGATTGGAGCATTTTTCAAATTTTTGAAAAACTGAGGGCATATTTGGATTTTTTTAATTGAGGGTATTAAAAAATCGGCAAAATAGCATATATAGCCGCTACTCCCACCCTTAGATATAATTAACGACTGTCGGTGCAACGGCTCTGAGATTTATTATTATTTGATATAATTTAAGAAGGCATGCTCTTTCATGTAATTTATTATTATTATTATTATATTGTATAAATTATGGTCATTTTTTTCCCAAGTTCTTGATATTATTGTTTTTTATTTAAAAACAAATGGCGAAGTCAGGTATTATGTATAAAATTGTCAGTGAATTAATTTAGATGGAACTAGATTAACTAAATTAAATTTTCTTATTTATTTCTAATTTTTTTTATGATGAAGTAAAATAAATATCATGAAAGTTAACCTCTCGATTTTAGATATAGGCATATAGCATAACGAAAAAAAAAGTTAACCTCTTGAAATCACCGGAGTCACAAAAATAGCATCTATATATATAGCCGCTGCTCCACGCTTAGATATAACGACTGTCGGTGCAACGGCTCTGTGATTATATTATTTGATATTTTAAGAAGGCATGCTCTTTGATGTTGTTATTGTTATTATTATATAAATTATATATGGTCTTTTTTACCCAAGTTCTTAGTATTTGTTATTTTTTATTTAAAAACAAATGGCGAATTTAGGTATTATGTATACAATTTTCAGTAAATTAATTTAGATGAAACTAGATTAACTAAATTTAAATTTTCTTATTAATTCTAATTTATTTTATGATGAAGTAAAATAAATTTCATGTCTTGTAATTAATATTTTGATATTCAAATTATTATTAAATTTATATTGTAATGATAATAAATACAAGATCTACCGTGAATAATGCATGAATTGTTTTCAACACATGAAAAAAAAAATTGATTATAAACTGAGATTATTAACTTTTTTTTTTGCAAATGAAAAAAAAAACTAATTTTTTTCCTTAACATAAAAAAAATATTAGCACAAGAGTTGGAACTTTAAATGATGATATCATCATTTATAGTTCCAACGGTTGTGATAATTTTTTTTTTTATGTTACCGAAAATATAGTTTTTTTTTTGTAGCAAAATCTAATAAGTTGATAAATAATTTGAGGATGAATTTTAGTAAATTGAGAAGCATTGTCTGCATTTTATAATTCGTTTACAAAAAGAGGTTAGAAAAATAATCCAAATTTACTGTTTATAATCTCATTATCGAGCCCAAATCCACTAAAGTAGCTCAAAGTTTGAGTTTAGATCTGGAACGTACGATCAGAATCCGGAACAATTGAAAACAGATCTGACTGTTCAGATCTAAACTCAAAATTTGAGTTACTTTAGGAGATATGGATTCCTCTTTCTCTCTCTCTTTCACTCTTTCTCAAATCCTCGACTGAAATGAAATCTTCTTTCTTTCTCCGAGTAAAACCAAAACCCTTTTTTATTCGATCGAAATTCGCACCTCCAAAAAACCAAAATCCCCCAAAAAGGCCAACTATTACTATTAGCTCAGCCTGATCTGAACTCTATAGGTAGGGTTCTTCTTCTTCTCAACAGCTCCTTTTCTCTTCTCTTCTCTTCTTTTCTAGGGTTCTTCTTTCTTCTTTCAATCGGTAAAGCTCACCCATCTCTTTTCATTTCTCTCCTCTTTGCTAATACCATTTACGATTTAATTTTGTGGGTTTTCTTCTCCTTCGTTTTTGTACTATGTATAATGAATGATATCAGGGTTTTAACTTTTAAAGGAGACCTTGCACTGTCACTGACACTGACACTGGTACTGGTACTGGGACTGGGATGATTCAACACTAGTTTTTGCATGCTAGTTAGGGTTTGAGTAAGCACCCATACTAAATTTGTAAGGTTGTCATCAAAACCCCATGTGTTTAACCAAGCAATGAGCTTTGGTTCTAATGAACTACACTAATTTGTTGGTTAGATGCTTTTCAAATGTTGAACAAGAATTCCGTAAGGCCCACATGTCAGTTGAAGATTCCAATTTGATGCATTAGGAATGAAAACTCTTTATTTCGTTGGATTTAGTGGTCTGTGTTTCAAATTTTGAATAGACTTTTAAGTAATGAGCTTGAAAGCATTTGTACTGGTACTGGGATGATGTACTGCCCAGTGCTTGAAAGAGCATAATAACTAGACTTGAGGTAATTAATTAGCATCTGAACCAACTAAAGGAGAACTTTTGTTAGATTGTAATAGCTTTAAGTAGGGGTGTTCAAACGGTCGGTTCGGTTCAAACCGAACTAAATTTGCCAAACCGAACTTTTTTTCGGTTTTTAAAAACCAACCGAACCGACCGAATTAAAATGCCAAACCGAACCAAACTTCGGTTTGTTCGGTTGAACCGAATAGAGGAATTCAATCTCAAAAAATCAAAACTCAATACATAAGCCAATACATTCATAATTTCATAGAAATGAAAATTAAGATACCATTACATACATGGTTCAATGTTATACAAATACATTGATGTTCTAAAATATCCAAAGTTCCAGATCAATATTTATTCTTGATTTTTAAGTCCAAAAAAAATAAAAACATTGTCTAACATCCAAAATTAACATACATAAAGGGTACACAAAGGTTACAAAATTAACATCCAAAATTAACATAACATACATAAAGGGTACATAAGAGATGTAAAACAGCAAGACACTATATGATGGGAGTTCCTCACAGACTGAAGCATTAACCTGTTAAAAAGATAACATTTGATCTTAATCCAATCAAAGATATCACATCAAAAAATAATCCAGTAAAAGCAAAGCATGCTAATAAATTTAAAATCACCTTGTTGCAAATAAAAGCACTATAATATCATATTTGCAAAAGAAGATTTGTTCACATATTTTCCAACAAACCTAAAATTGAGGTTCTTGTGATTAAAAACATATGCTTAGTCATATATTAACAACTTTGCCACAATTCTAGTGTTATTTCTTCCTCATCCAAAATTAAACAACAATGAAGTCACGGAAGATGGGGCAATAGTTTTGCTTGTGTTAATTTATATTCCTAGCAAATGTGTATTCTGGGCTGAAACTTTATATGAACTAATTAGCAACAGGTAGTAGTTGTTCTGATATGCAGAAAAGGCACAAATCAATATTCAGATTCACAACAAGAATTGAATTAGCACAAGGATTCTATGTTTCTAACAAATACATAAAGTAAAAAATCTCTAAATCTGAGGTACCTTTGCCTTACCCGTAATCGCTCCAGTTTGGACCCTTGTTCAGACATTTGAAACCTGAAGGTAAAGTGTACAATTCAGTAAGTACAAATTTAAAACCGTGTAAAATAACAAATATTAGGATCAACTAACCTTGTAAAATAGCAAAGTCTTTTTAACCAAAGACAAAAATATAGAAATTTATGAAAGATAGCTATCTCTGTAGGTGCAGATAATGATAAATGCCTAAATTTCTTGGAAATAAAGGCCTTGAAAATCCATATTACACAGGAGGTGCTGATTAGATGAGAATACAGCAGCTAGCCTTCTACATATTATTGATTGGGATGCACAAAGCAACTACACTAACAATATTTAAATACTACTAAAAACTTCAATTTTAATTTTTCACTATACTGGTACGTTGTAATTCAGTGAGTGAGAGGAGTAGAGCACAGTAGGTGCTCTCTGTTTTTTAATTTTACCAGTATACTGTTAGGGGTGTTTGTAAGATGAAACTTTGTACCCCTGTCATGGCATTTAAAATGTCGCTCAAGTTGGTTGTTTGCTTAGTTTGAATTGCTTGATTTGTTTGAGGGGTTGCTTGAATTACTTATTAACTGATTTCTTGTTATCTTATAAAAATATTGGTTACTCTTGATGTTTTGTATGATTAGTAGCTTTAGCAATTATAAAACTTTAAGAAAGATGAGATGCATATGCATAAATATACAGCCTATCTGTGAACTGAAATCTTAGGCTTAACAATTTCGCATCTGAGTTGGTTGATGTCATAATAATTTTGGGAGGGGATATAAAGTAGCAAGCGTTCTTATTGTTACAATCTGTTTAGTTTAACTTACAATTTTGTATCTGTGCCTTCTAGACTTGAATCTAAAAAACAATGGTAAGGCAGCAAGCGGTCTTATTTTTTTTTGTAAAACTGGAACTGGTACAATGCCTAAACAGTACTGGTAGAGTCCGATTAGTCTTGCATTGTAAGTTAAACTGATACCGATACAGTCCGTTTAGTCTTGTTAGCATTTTGTACTCTAGCTCATGAGATTCTATAGTAAAAAATAAATTATTTTGCACTCTTTGTTACCAGTTTGTGCCTACCCCTGACGGAAATCCTGGATCCGCCTCTGCATGTGTTGTGATCAATAATAATTTAAATATTTATTTTTGTTGAATAATAAACTTACTTCATTAGGAAATTACTTGCTATGCCGAGGAGAGAGAGAGAGAGAAAGTAGCCTAGTAGGAACTAGGAAAGCTCCAATTCTCTCGGCTCAAGCGGGGCGATATACACCGAGACCATGCCGGGCCCAGGAGCTCACATGATGTACACGTTGGCGGTGGGGTCAGCACTGGCGAAGGTGACACGTGGTAGGTTCAGTCCCCACCACTGCCTAGTCTACGCATTAAATGCCTTCCTTGGTCCCGACCTCGGTTCCTTCGCTGAGTGGCTCTCCTCCGTGCTGGGCGTCGGTCGAGACCTTGGCTCTACCTTCATGCACCTGGTCCACGATCCGTTTTGGTACACCATTCTCCTCGGTTTTCCCCTTTGTGTATTATATTCCTGGGTTTCTGGTATGCTGCTTCGTTCGGGCTTTCTCGATTCTCTCTCTGCGGTATAAATTATTAAACCCACCTTCAAATTATTGTATTGTTACCTTCATAAAATAATTACTTGCTGATAATAGAAAGTTGCAAGTTGGAACAGATCCAGTGTTGTGATACACAACTAAACAATTCTGATGAATAATTATAATTTTCTAATTTGGGAAAGACTGTTTGGTTGATTTTTTTTGTCAGGTTCCATTGAACAGGAAGCAGTGCTTGTTTCTGGTATCAGCTGGATCTCTCTCCCATTTCTTCTTGGATCACTTATTTGAGGTTTTGCATTATCTTTTTTTTTTTTCTCTCAGAAAACAGGAAATTAAGCAATTTGCTTCAATTTTAGTTCCCCAAAGCTGGTACTAAATGAATCCCAGATTCGCTATTATTCCCCAGTTTTATTGTTTGTGTGAATAAGTGAATTAGGGGTGTCAACGGGTACAAAACGGGTCGGGTGGAAACATTTTTATATCCGTACCCGTTAAGTTAACGAAAAAATATTGACCCTTACCCATACCAGATAAGCTAACCAAAAAAAAACATATCCATACCCATGTTATAGAATATAGGACATGTAGAATAAATGGTTAAAGGGATGCCATTGAATAAATATATGTGTCATGAATAAAACTATATCATATTACGCATCATTCCCATTTAAATATATATCTATGTATATAATTTTGTAATTTTTATTTTTAATAGTATAAGGTAAAGGGTACGAAATAGTCTATACCGAAAAAAATCTTTACCCTTACCCGTACCCAATAATTTAACAAAAAAAAAACCTTACCGTACCCGTCTTATCAAATGCGATACAGATCGGGTAAACGGATAAAAGAGTACCATTGACATCCCTTAGTGTGAATCTCTACTGGTACTGGCTGTGTACCAATATATATATATATATATACCTTTTTCTTTGTTCTCTGGAAGTCTCTCCTCTTCTTAAACAGGATTGATTTTGTTGCCAAATAATTTTTGTAATAATGAATGGTGCTAGGATGACTCTTAAGTTGTGTGAGATGAACAAACCGGCACTATATTATCAGGTTCTTTGTTTCTTTTATCTAATTATAAAAAGTAGTTATTAATTATATATAATCTGATGATTCAAACCGGCAGGAAAATGGGAATTCAAAAATGTACAAGTGGATATTGAGTACCGGTTGGTGGAAGGGATCTGCACCGATTGATACTGATTCGGTATTTGTTATCGGGTTACTTTGCACCTCTCTCTTGGCTGGTTTTGTCTACATAAACCGGTACATTACACTCCCGTACTTAATTTTGATGCTTTTCAAATGCTGATAATTTATTTGTGAATTTTTTTTATGTGCAAATTATGTTATGCAGTGTTAAGAACGGGAAATCTCTGAATTCAAAATCAAACCAATCATTGCTCCTAATTTCTGTGGTAGCAACTCTATACTGCTTGTGGTGCGCTTTTCAAATTTACTTGCGGGACCCACCTCGGCCGGCCATAGGAGAAGAGGCTGATCTCGGTGTAATCATTTTTCTGACTATTTATTTCTTCCTCCCGCACGGTCTTTGTGTTTTGTCAATGAACCAAAAAGAACTCGTCCAAGCATCAAATCAGCTACCGCTTTAATTAGAACAATTTTTGGATAAAATTGTAGAGTGATTAGTGGTTGATTGTTGTGCCTTTGCTTAATTGATCTCAAGTTCTGAACAGGTAAAAATTACAAACAATAAATAAAATAAAAAGGTGGTGCTATCTGTTATGTACTTGGGGAACAACAGGTGAAAGAAAACAAAACTGAGTACATTCAAAAGGAATACTGTACCGTACCGTATTGCAAACTGGCACGAACTTTTTAAATTATACAATTGCAAATTGTATAATTTTTAAATTGGAAGAAGAATCCACACAGCCCATGCACAACAAAAGAGATCTGAGAAAACATAAATTAATTAATTAATTAAGAAGATCATATATCCCCATGATTATGATTCCAAATTAAAGCACATAGAAATCAATGAATGTGATAACACCAAGACAACATAGATATATATAGTTTAATAGATAAAGAATTGGTAAAGGCTAAAGTAAAATATCTTGCCTTGATATTCAGTGCGTAAGTGGGTATACCAAACCACGGCTGAGGATTTAAGATGGCACATTGTTAATTTGTATATATAACAAACACGCTAGCTGTAAGCAGTGTTCAAAAGATCCATCTTGATTTTAAACAACTAATTAAAGTGACATTACTGGAAAAGGCTTTCTTGATCTCCTGTGGTTTACATTTGAGCCGCAGTCAAGTTGTTTCTGTAGTCGGACTTGCTTTATATACATATATAGAGAGTGCTTGGCTAACTCTGCTTGTATAAACATACGAGAGTATATGCTTATAAGTCATTAACATGTTCTCTATATTAAAATGTGCTTGGTGGTCAAATTTTACATTGTTTTAATTTTTTACTATTTTTTTTAAATTATTCAAAACCACTATTTTTCAAGATTTTATATTATTTTACAGAATTTTTATAGCATATTGAAACACTGTTTTGAAAATTTTTAAAAAGTAGTAAAAAATTTTCAAAAAATGTAAAATTTGGTCTCCAATCACATTTTAGTATGAAGAACATGTTGAGCGCTTCAAATTGACTATTTGGACTTTGAAAACGCAAAAATGACTTATAAACATATTCCCTCATATGCTTATATAAGTAGAGTAGCCAAGACTCTCATCTCTCTCTATATATGTATAGAGAGAGAGATTGGCTAATATCAAAATGTTTGTTCCTAGGCTGTGGAACAAACGTTTCGGTTTTTATATTTTCAAAGTCCAAACAATCGATCCAAACCGTTCAACATTCAATCTATACTAAAATGTTCTTGGAGACCAAATTTTATATTTTTTTGAAATTTTTTTACTATTTATTAAGCTAGTTTTAAATCGTTGTTTTCAATGATCCAGAAATTGTTCACTGTTTATTAAAATCAGCAATTTTAAACTAGCTTAATAAATAGTAAAAAAAAAGTCCAAAAAATGAAAAATTTGATCTCCAAGCACATTTTAATATAGAGATCACATCTAACGGTTTGGATCGACCGGTTGGACTTTAAAAATTAAAAAACCAATTGGTTGCACCACAGCTCCGGAACAAACTTTTTGATATTAGCCAATCTCTCTCTCTTTGTGTGTGTGTGTGTGTGTGTGTGTATATATATATATATATATATATGTATGTATGTATGTATGTATATAAATAGAGAGAGGGGTTGACTAATATGCTTTTGGTAGTATTTCAGTCGAAACATCATAGGGTCAAATTTTAAAATTTCATATTCGAAACATCGACCTAAGTAGCTAAGTAAATTGGTTATATATTGAACTTGTAGAATACTAATTTTTACGATTTTTTGAAACTTTTTTACTATTTTTTATGACTTATGAAAGATGGCAAAAGATGGCTTGAAAATAAAAGAAAAATGTCAATATTTTAGACCATTTTTTACTATCTTTCATAAATCATACAAATAGTAATCAAATTTCAAAAATTGTAAAAATTGATATTTTAAAAATACATTGTATAACCAATTTATTGAGCTATTTATTTAGAATTTTTTAAAATTATTATTTTTTAATGATGCAGAATTGTCTGAAAATAAAATTTTGTATACATCTTAATAAATACTAAAAAAATCTAAAAAAAATATAAATTTTGGTCTCCAAGCACATTTTAATATGGAGACCATGTTGAACAGTTCGGATCGATTATTTAGACTTTGAAATCGCAAAAATAACTTATAAACATATGGTGTCAAGATTTGTCATCATAAAATAGCGTAATTGAATCCTCCTTATATATTAATTAGGTATGGAAGAAATGATTGACAAGTGTATTTTTTTTTATCGCCATGGCAAAGGGCAGAATAATTATCAAAATCCAAAAAGAAAAAGTATTATAGAGATATCACATTATCACTGTAAGTTTGATAGCTTGTGTATCAATACAATTAGGTTGTAATAAAAATGAATTATTAATTTTTCAAATCGCTTGATGGATGGGTTTCATATTGTACAAAAAAATTATAAACAATTAATCTAATTATAAAAAAAGAGTTGGGTTACGGTGCTTCGCGAAGTAAAGCGAGTGTTTTACTTCACACTCATATTTTGCGACTTCAAAGTTCAAAATATCGATCCGAACCGTTCAAATTGATCTCCATATTAAATTGTGCTTGGAGACCAAATTTTACATTTTTTGGAAAAAAATTACTATTTCTTTAGAATTTTGAAAATTGTTGTTTTTGATGGTCTAGGATTTTTTGAAAAAAAACGATTTTCAAAAATTCTAAAAAAATAGTAAACAATTTCCAAAAAATGTAAAATTTGGTCTCCAAGCACATTTAATATGGAGATCAACTTGAACGGTTTGGATCGACTTTTTGAAGTTTCAAATTGAAGATATAGACGTGAAGTAAAACACTCGCTTTACTTCGAAGTACCGTAGCCCAACTCATAAAAAAATTGTAATTTTTTTTTAATTTTGGTAATGTTTTTTAGTAAAAGTTGGAGGTATCTAACTATTTAATATCTACAAAAGAATTCTCCATTTTAATTTTAAACTAGCAACATTTCACCCAGAGAGTATTAATTTCGTCACATTCGAGGCTCTTTACACCATTCAGACTAAATATATTACCTTGTGCAAAAAAATGCATCTTGTATATATTGAATAAAGATATTCAATAACAATCAATATAATATATCTACGTTACGCATGTACTAGCTAGTGTATATCATGACTTGGTTACATGTATCAAAGCATGGAGTGACAAAATCATTAATATATTAATGTTTAAAAAAAAGCAGCACTAACATGAAGTAGAAAAAATATTTTAAATGAGTCAATACTCAATAATTTTAATAAATTTAAAAACAGAAATGGCAACTTAATTCAAATCAACTGACCTAAAACTGTTAAAATAAATAAAACGTACGGTGAGAAAGGCATTATTCAATGCCTTAGTAGTGGAAGCATCATTCTCATAGTTTGGCATGCATGCCAAACCAACTATACTGCTAGCTAATCTCTCTCTCTCTCTCTCTCTCTCTCTCTCTCTCTATTCCCCAAATCCAGAGAGAGAAAGAGAGAGAAGGGGTGTTGATCATCAATCATTGGTTGAAGCTCTATATTAAAGAAAGTTGAGGGCTGTAAACCACTTAGGCTATGCAATGCCCTTTAATTAATCAAAGAGAAAGAGGATTCTCCTTGAGCCTTACTATTTATCATGTCATCAAATCTGAACCGTTAGTTCCTCTAGCCGCATTTATTTCTTAATTTATCCTTGCATGGCATCTTCTGCTAGCTAGGGTTAATTTAGCACTTTAGGTGCTCATGCATTCACTCTATAAATCAACACCCCTTCTCTGCCTCTCTCTCCAAACTAAAACCACAGCAAGGGAAGACGCCCAATTGCACAAGTAGTGAACAGGAGAAGAAAGCTAGTCTCTCTCTATATATATATAATTAATTATATATATCGATCACTTGAGTACAACAATGGGAAGAAAGTCTCTCTTCTCCCTTTGTTTTAGCTTTTCGAAGAAGTCGAGTTACTATGAGGATGATTACTCTCCACGGTACGTTAGAAAGATACGGCCAAGTGATGAAGATCGAGGCTATTATGTCGGTGAACCAGATGTTGATCGAAAGGCTTCTGCTTTCATTGCGCGTTTCTACGAATCCCGGTGAATGGTTTAGATCGATCAATATATATATCACATGTAGCTTGCAGTCCCTGTCTTGTCTTACTTTGGTATTATTATCTATATATTCATCAAATTGTATTTGCATGCTTCAATTAATGCTCTTTTGATATATATGTTTATGTGTATTAATAATGTGTTCTTAAATTTTATGGGGAGGGAATTGGAATTCTTAAAGTGTTTTATTTTGAGAGGGGATCGAATATGTATGCAATCAGGACTATTAATCAAATTCTTACATCTCCATCGTTTTTCTAATTATTTAGAATGTGTGTGTGTGTGTGTGTGTGTGTGTGTGTTATGAAGCTTATGTTTTTGTAACGATCGATCAGGACTATTGGATTAAAATTAAATTGCTGTTATATATGAAATTGTTGCAAATAAATAATAATGCTATTTCATTTGTTAATTTCTTTGATTGCATGATCAATGTCATGCAATGCTATACGTATGTTTCTCATGTTTAGGTGAGATTATATTGAGATGACATTTTATGGATGCATTTCGCCTCGTTAATTAGTTAATTGGTTTGCTTCAAGGATCCATGACGCCAAAGAATTATACATAAGTTTGTACAAGATATTCTGATTAATATGCATTAATTCATGATCTGTGCAAGAGAAGAGAATGCTTTAAATATTATAGAAATTTAGATATATACGTAGTAATGACTATATATGTATACAGGCTAGCTAGCTAGCTATATATATGTATATGCTTAAACATGTAGCAATGACTATATATATGTATATATATGTACACACTTGTTCGGTTGTAAGTGAAGCAATGTATTACATCGATCAAGCATTTATTTACTGTTGAATATTAACTTTATTTTTAACTTTAAGATAGAAGTACTACAAAAGCTTAGACAACTTTCTCATATTCAATCGCTCTTGCTTTATACAACACCACCGATACCTATTTATATTACTCAATGTCGGTTAGGACAAATTCTAGATGATATAGATGTTTCTACATACGTAATATTATAATACTAGTTCCTATAACTTTCTTAAACTACCATGTATTAAGTCGGTATAGACAATTATTTGGGCGGCAACATTATGATCAATCTGGCGTGAAAGGAATCTTTTCGCAAATGACAAAACTAATTCACATGCTGTCAAGAGAAATCATAAGAAATATACAGCTGTGACAAAGTTGCTGCTAGTAACTACACGAAAAATATCTTTCTTTTGTGGTTTAGTTGCGTGTGAGGATACTGTGTAAATATTTCATTTTTCATTGTTTTGAGCTTTTCTTTTTTGTTGACCATGTAAATATTTTTCTTATTAATGAAACACCTTACCCTAAAAAAAAGTCGGTTTAGACACCTCTTGAAGTTTGTAGAATGTTCTTGATTTAATATATTACTAAATTGGACTTGGGCCTCGGTGCTGCTATTTCAACATTTACCTTACATGCAGTCTAGCTAGCTAGTCTTATTAATTATGCCTGAATAGTTTAGTTACAATATTATTATAAATTAACATCAAACTCGATCGCTCCAAAATTAATAAACAAATTTAAGCCAAATTATACATATGCGCGCGGTAACATTTTTCGACACCAATTAATTTCCCGCTATGCAAGTCTTTACTATATATAATTTTAAACTACCATGTTTCTGATCCGGTGGCCCAGAAAATTTTACTGTTTTTACTGTTCACCGTCGGATCAGCAACTTTCAAAGTGGCTTAATAAATAGTAAAAAAATTTCAACAAATGTAAAATTTGGTCTCCAAGCACATTTCAATATTTAGAACATGTTGAACGGTTCGGATCGGTTGTTTCGATTTTCAAAATCTAAAAAATGGCCCGAAGTAAACGGAGTGATTTACTTTGCAAAGCACCATAGCCTTACTCTATATATATATATATATATATATATATATATATATATATATATGAGCTTGGCTACTATGCTTATATAAGCAAAAGCCCACATATGCTTAAATGAGCATTTTTGCGTTTCCAATGTTCAAATGGTCGATCCGACCGTTCATCTTGTTCTCCATATTAATATGTGCTTGGAGACTAAATTTTACATTTTTCTGAATTTTTTTACTATTTATTAAGCCACTTTGAAAGTTTCTGATCTGGTGGTCCAGAATTTTGGAAACACTGTTTTTACTGTTCACCCAGATCAGCAATTTTCAAAGTGGCTTAATAAATAGTAAAAAAATTCCAAAAAATGTAAAATTTAGTCTCCAAGCACATATTAATATGGAGAACAAGATGAACGGTCGGATCGACCATTTGAACATTGGAAACGCAAAAATGAGTTATAAGCATATGTGGGCTTTTGCTTATATAAGCATAGTAGCCAAGCTCTATATAGAGTCCGGCTACTATAACACTAATGTCATTCCAAACTAAGTAACACCACATCTTAAACCATTGGATCTACTTTAATATTCGTGCAAGATACTAGTGTCATTCCAGTCCTATCTTGTGCATGAATATTAAAGTAGATTCAATAATTTAAGATGTGATGTTACTTAGTTTGGAATGACACTAGTGTTATAGTAGCCGGACTCCTCTATATATATATATATATATATATATATATATATATATCCATATATATCCATATACATCCATATTATTTGTGGGTAACGAACCTTTTATATTCATTTGTTTTGACAAATATCTCTCTTAGGTGTAAGGTTTGCATTAGAATCCATCGTTTCTACTTGTATTACATTCAAAATGTATTCATATTTATTAAAAATTAAGGGAGAATTTTGATGTATACCCCTCAAAAACTTTAAAATTATGTATTTCCCCCTCAAAAGTTTGTAATATCATATTTACCCTTCTAAATTTTAAAACTCACAAATATATTTGATCAGAGTCAAAATAACGATGATTTACGTAAGGTTTTGGCTTAGATTTTACATATTTTCTCACACTTATGTTTGATTTATTAGAGAAAAAGGCTACTGTCACCCTTCTTTATATTTTATTGCAGAATATAAGTTTTGGGACTATTTTACATCAAATGGAGCTAGAATCGGGTCAATCGGATCAGCAACGCTCATCGACTAAGTCTGTGTTACGGTCCGTATTGGCTAATACAGACCAGGCCTAGCATTGACCAGAAGATAGCGCTGAAAGCATTAAACCCTAACCGTCGAGGTCCTAATACGGACCGTATCACCTGATACGGTCCGTATCCGAAGGCGTCTCTTGGGGAATAACTGCCGACAGCTGTTTCCAGATTGATTTCTTAACCTCCAATCAACCTCTACACGTCCCTACACTCCTATATAAGGCCCTTGGGCAGAAGAATACTTCATCTTTGTAATTAGGGTTAGATTTGATTAAAGAGAGAAGAGATGAGTGCTTGTAACCATACCGTTCCGCGGCTAAGTTCTTTTTCTTAGGGCTAGGCAGTAAACCTTGTTACTCTTGATATTTTGATATATATATTTCTGTTGATTATGGTTTCTTGTTGTTGTATCTAAATGCTTTTGTGATTTATTATCTCTTCACCTAATTTCAATGATCTAGTTTGAGACCATTAGGGTAGTGACAGTGCTTTAATGGCAAGAGAAACTATTTGGATGAGTTAGCCTCGTTGAGATCTATTAGGTTTATGTGAAGAAAACCTTAGCGGGGAAACCATAAACCAGACCAACAAAACGCATACCAAATTCCATCATTTGCGTAAAGTAAATCGCAGTGATCTGTGTAGTAATTTGGGGTATTTAGAGACCTGACAGTTGCGTAAGGTAAATCGCATTGTCCTGTGTAGAGTCTCGATGAAAGATCTGTCATCCTCGCGTAACATAAATCGCAGTGACCTGTGTAGTTATCTTTCATAAAACAACAACAGGAAATCAGACGCAACAGGAATATATTGTCAAGGCGGATTGAGTGGCAACGGTGTGCCGAAATCCTAGGAATTCTCATCTCTATCTTTATTTTAATTACTTTTAATTGCTTCCTAATTTACATTGATCAACAAACATCTCTCAATTTACAGATTTCATCTAGCCTTTCGAAAGATTGTGATTCGATCGCTCAAAGCATTGAACCAATATTCCCTGTAGATCGACCTCGAATATACTACTCGATAAGGATTGTGCGCTTGCAGTCCGAACCGATAGCATTTCCGAGTTTATAAATATTAAAAGAAACATTGCTCTCTTTTGAGTGATCAATATTCATTTTCTTTTCTTTTCTATTAAAACTCTTTTTAGATTCATAAAATACCCATTTTACGCTTTATTACAAAAAGAAAACAAATATGTAGCGTGTTTCAGAAAAATTCCACTCTTCTAAATGGACGGTTTTCTAGGGCAAATGAGTAATTTCTCTACGTACTTATGATGCTTACACAGTGACATCTAGATATATGCTTGTGTAAGCGTCAGAAGTAGAGAAATTACCTATTTGCACTCAGAAACGGACCAATTAGAAGACTAACATTTTTCTTAAACATGCTACATATTTTTTTTTTTGTAAACGGTAAAATGGGTATTCTATGAATTTAAAATGAGTTTTAACAAAAAAGACAATAAATTGGAGAAAGTTGAGTTCTTGAAATTTAGAAGGGTAAACATGATATTATGAACTTCTGATGAGGGGGGAATATTTTCCTTGATTTTTCTCTTTTACTAGAAGAAGTCGGAACCAACAAGGAATTTGGGTAGGTGGCCTCCTTTTGGGGACAAAAATAGAAAAATGGCTACTTTTAGGGGGCATTTATTTAATTTAATCCTTGTACTTCTCAGCGTACGTACATAATTCTTAGTCTCTAAGCTACGTACAACACTTAATTCTTTCTACAAATAAAATCTATACTCTTCCTTTTATTTATTATCTCTTTTTGTCAGCACTTTCCAGCCTTTATAATCATTTGACCTCTTATCTCTTTCCGAAATTTTTATTAATACCATTCTCAAAAAATAATTAAATAAATAAATTATAAATTTTGGAGAATTCAATATTTACCAACGCCACAACGACAAATGGCGGCCCTATTCTTGGGGGCGCCATTTGTCTTTGCGGCCCCTCAAAAACCAATTCACTATAATATGCCGAGTTTTTTTGGTTTTTGAGAGGCCGTAACGACAAGTGGTGGCCCTCAAGAATGGGGCCGCTATTTGTCGTTGCGGCCCTGGTAAATATGGAGTTCCCAGTTTCAGTGGTCTTTTGGTTTATTTTATTTTTTGGAATGGTATTAATAAAAATTTCAGTATCTCTTAACTTTAATTTGTTTTATATAAGAGGAGGGTTCCAATGCCTCAATTTTTCATGCCTCCATCATGCCTCCATTTTTTAAAACTTTAATAACTCAAAATTTAAAACTTAAAAGTCAAAATAAAACCGTTGGATATGATCTATATCATTTTATCTATGCACGTGTAAAAAATTATGACATTTCAATTTTATTTTGGTTGTCATCAAGAGCTTGTAAAAAACGTACTAATGTGGATAATTTCTAGACGTTGATTTTTCAACTTATTGATTCACATAAAAACAAAATCAAAATGTGATAATTTTTTATGAGCACATAGATAAAATGATGTAGATCATATCCAACGGTTTTATTTTGACTTTTAAGTTTTAAATTTTGAGTTATTAAAGTTTAAAAAATGGAGGCATGGTGGAGGCATGAAAAATTGAGGCATTGGAACCCTCCTCTTTATATAATATTGTTTCTAAAACCTTTACATAGTATTGTTTCATAATTAGTCAACTAAAATCACTTAATTAGTAACATATATGAGTTAACACATGAGAAAGATTCCTAAAATCAGATTTGAGTATAAATTTTCACACAAAAAAAAGGAAAAATTTAATTTTATCCTTAAACCTTATATTCAGATTTTAGGAGTGTAACAAATTTGATAATACAGATTGAATTCCTTATGATATATAAAACCAAACAAAACATATTATGCCTTGCACATGGACATAGTGCCAAACTGATAATGTTTATCAGAGATCTAATACTACAATATGTATTATGGAAGCAAAAATAATTTAATAACTTGCAAAAGTGTCAAGTTGAAAAAACAACCTTGCAAATCAAGCCATAAAGCTGCATCAAATTTAATAATTTAATAATATGAAAGTAATTTAGTATGGGCAGCGTCACAATTGCATGGGTACCCATGCAAATAAGAAAAAAAAACACATTTTTCTCACCAATCAAGGTGTGACACGTCAAAATTACGAGATATTTGAACCATCTCAATTGTCAATTGTATGGGCTATCTAATTTTAACCCATGCAAAAGAGGTAAGGATACACATATAAATGTCATTCTGCTAGGTCGTCCATAATTTTGAAGAAAGGATAGCCTCTTTATTTTGTTGGAATTAAAGAGTGGAGAAGAAACTAAAGATGCTCATAGTTTCTTTCCATTTTGAAAGAGATCGATGCTCACATTAATTTACTGAAAGATACATTTTAAGGTTCGGTCTTTAGTCTTTACAAAACGGAAAGGGTAATTAAATTAACTTCTATATATATCCATATAAGGTTATTGGAATATTGTAATCTTCGCAAAATATATACGGTCCGTCGCCCAATATACAAACATACATGCTTTTCAACATTTTTTCTGGATCCCACTAATTAATTGCTGTCAAACATCAATCTCTACAATTTCTCCAAAATCAAATCAATTGTTGCGTCTTTTTAAGTGTGTATGTAAACCTCTTGTAGAACTTGTCTAACAACTTTTCAAAACTAACCGGAACCACTTTGAACTCTATAAACCGTCTCTTTGAATTTTGTAAACCGCTTCATTTAGGGGTGCAAACGGATCAGATACGAATTGGATAGTGGCAAAACCGCTTCTTTTTTTCAATTTTTTTATATATGCATCTCGATGCTACTTTTAATTGTTTCAGATTATGTACATCTTATCACATAATTCTGTAAAATGAAGTTTTAAATTATGTAAACTTAAGATATAAAATGTAAAATTTATCTTTTTATATATCTTGCATTCAACAACTACAATTTCATATTTTGAAACCTGTAGATCTTGCTGTAAAACTATGTTTTGAATCACATAAACCTTACCGTTCCTCCTATGCCTCCTCTTGTGCTTCCTCCTCGCACAATCTCTCTCTCTCTCTCAGAATCTGACTCGTCTTTTCTGCGGTGGCTCCTCCAGTTATTTTCTCTCTCCACCGTCTGGGCTAGGCCGGATATTAACCAGGCTATGATAATAAGCACTAGTTTGGTAGGGGCGGTGATGCATCAAGAGAAAGGAATTCCAACTGAGAAGAATGAGGAGTCCAGATTTTAACAGAGTAGTTTTGACTTTATGCAGCGCACAAACCATATACAGTGCTATTTTGATTTTATAGTCCGTGCGCTGCATGAAGCCAAAACTACTGTGTTAAAATATTTACCCAGAGGCCTTGACAAAACCAGCACTATGTACATACAACTAGATGATAGTTGTGCAAAAAATTTCCTTTAATTTAAGAAATCAGTGATCATAATATGTTTTTCCTTACAAAAAAAAAATAACACAAAATTAATATAAACTATGTATCTATTTTCAATTGCTGAAAACTCTGCGGCTACGAATTGCATTTCTGTCTCTGTTTTGGTATTTCACAGAGCCACCTGGTTGTGTCAACGAAGGTAGCCACGTAAAAAGTTTTCCAAGATCTTTGTTTCTAGTAATTGCATTTCCTTTGTTTTCATTTATCCCGAATTTCTCCCTCTCAATTGCCTCCATAATATCCTCCCGTGTCACTATCCTGCCACCTGGACACATCATCAATTAATATGAATACAAGGGCATTTCATAATCTATAATTAAAGTAAACCGAAATAATAAGTCGAGAAATACCTCTTCTGACAGCAAGTAAAGCAGCCTCATTGGCAATGTTTGCCAGTTCAGCACCGACAAAGCTCTCGGTTAAACTGGCGACTAAATCACATACCATCTCTGTCTCCTCCTCCAAGGGAACTCCTCTTAGATGAACGGCCATGATTCTTTTCCTCCCTTCGAGATCGGGTTCTCCTACAAACACCTTTCTAGAGAACCTGCCTGGTCGCAGCAATGCCGGATCCAATGTGGCTGCTCGGTTTGTGGCCGCCATTACGATCACTTGCTTGTCAGAGTCAGAGTCAAACCCATCCATCTCCGTCAGTAGCTAAATTGCAGGAATGCACAATGCATGGAAACAACATTTATATATGCTTTTTATATGTTTCTCTTAAACTATAGAAACATCCAAAATCCACACAGAGAATTTACCTGATTTAGAGTCTGATCTCTCTCGGAGTTAAAACCATCCCTCTCAGTACCAACAGCATCCAGCTCATCAATGAACACAACAGCTGGCGCCTCTCGTCTCGCCTCTTTAAACAAATCCCTAACCCTAGCTGCGCCTCTGCCAACATACATCTCTACAAACTCACTAGCTGATACAGAGAAAAATGGCACACCAGCTTCACTGGCTACGGCACGGGCCAACAATGTCTTGCCCGTACCAGGTGGGCCCACAAGTAAGATACCTGTCGGTAGTTTTGCACCGAGTTTTTTGTAATCCAAAGTGCCTTGCAGACAATTCACCACCTAACAGAAATGATACAACAAATTACACGAAATTACAGAATCAGTTCAGTGCTATCTCGTGACCAAATTTAAACATGTGCAAACTTTTTATTCCTTTTGGTAAACATATAGAAGAGCTTAATTTTAATTAGGTATATTGATTTTTTTTATCTTTTAAGGATTCTTCTGTTTATTCTAAAGTAAGAGTGTTTGCTTTGCACCTCACAGTACAAAATCGGTACTGAAACCAAATTCAACTTTCCTTCATGCATAGCAAAAGGCTCAGGCTATGTCCTAATTACACCTGCTTAAATTAATGGTCCAAAATTTTATTTAATTTTACGAAAAAAAAACAGTTTAAAAAAAAATAAAAAATAAATAATAGACAAGAGCAATAGCTGCAATTCTAGAAATCACCTCAATTAGTTCTTCTTTAGCTGAATCTACACCTTGCACATCATCAAAAGAAACCATTTGTCCTGTACCAGTACGGTTTTTCTTTCTTTTATTACCATTAAGCCTCCTCTCTAAAATCCAAATGAAAGGAATAATCCCGATCCATACTCCAGCAATTGTGCCTATACAGGAAACCAGCAAACTAGAAACAGGCATAGGGACCGAACGGTAAATTACCCCTTTATTGTGTAACAATCCAAGAAGAAATTTCTCGTCTCCGTCGATCTTTCTTGTACAATACCTGCAAGATAGTTGCTTCTCAAACCAATTTGATCTCATTTTGGACCTAATTAGCCTCATCTCAGCTTCAGTCTGTGCAATTAACCTCAACAGTTGAGGAAATACATGACATACTGGTTTTTTGTTATGATTGTTAGCAATTATGAAAGGAACTGTTGTACCAGTAAGACCCATTTACATTTTGCAACTTGAATAAGCATGTTGCTCTTCCTCCTGGGCTTGTTCATTAGAATCTTATCAAAATATATGCACCTAGAGCCTTCTTCGAAAACAACGGCTGATACATGGCCGAGCTTAACACCATTTACAAGCTCTGAATAAGGCACCTCCTTTAAAATGTAACCATTGGGAGGAAGCCGAGACAGCATGAGAGGTAGACCCAACATAAGTAAAACAAGTAATGCCAAGTCCTTGGGAGAATTCATCCTTTCACTGATCCACTGAGCTGCTGAGGTAAATTTGTGTTTTAAGAAGTCTCTTAGTTGGTGAAGAAAGAGAATTATTTGATTCATCCATGGTGGTTTTTGCTCTGTGTTATTTCCGGGTGCATTTGGGTTTTGGGTCAGTCTGGGTACACAACGGGAGATGCGAAGCGCGTTTGATTTGTGCAACCAATACCAGTACCAGTGCATGTGCAAGTGCAAGTGCTGGGTTTAGTTAGTCTTAGTCTTAGAGAGATGAAACCAAGACTGGGCCGTGGAAGAAGAGAAAGAGAGACGAGGAGAGTTGGATTGGAGAGGAATGGAGAAGAGCGCCATTTCGGATTCGGGTTTTGGGTATGCGAGCTCTGTCACTTGCTTTCTTTCTAGTTTCAATTCATTGAATGATGGAAGATAGAACACCGCTGCACCTGCACCGGTCCTTTAAATGGGCCCAAAATTAAAGGCCCGTATATACCTATGCCAGGCCCATACCCAGGCCCATATATATGTAGTTCGTAATTTATTTTGTTGATATTACAGATTTGAGAAAAAACTAACCGAAACATCCATTGAACTATCAACTAGCTATGCCTATGCTAACAAGTAATTTTCATCAGATGATAGGGAAGCCATGCTGCACAATATTATAAATTATTTCAGATTTATCTCCAAAATAAATAAATAAAAACCTCTTTATAAAGCATTTCCACACTACAACGAACTCCACTTGCTAATCTCAGGAATGATGCCAAAATAATGTAGAAATTAACCTTTATAAGTTCGACCCCCTAGCTTTGTAGAAATTAACAGGTATCAAAAACATTTTTTTTGAACAACTAAAATCCTTATTGGGTTCTTCAAACCCGGTTTTGGACTTCGACCCGCTAGCTTTGTATAGTCCGAGTTTGGACTTGAATTTCCTACAAGACCCGTTCACTGTGACTGAGGTTGAGTTGGCAATTAGCAACTTGCGAAGCACAAAGCCTCGGGCCCGGATGGGATTCCGAATGAGTTTCTCCAAGTGTATTGGCTAGCTAGAGTTAAAGGGAGAAGGGAGAAGGGAGTCCAAAGAACAGTTCATGCCTCTAGTGGAGCGCATTGAAAAGAAGTTGGGGGGTTGGAAAGGAAAGTTTATTTCTAGAGGTAGACTACAATTAGTGAAGTCAGTGCTCTCTTCCATACCGATTTATCACATGTTGTGCTTTAGGTTACCTCAATGGGTCATAATGAGGATCGACAAGGTGAGACGGCAATTATTATGGGGTAAACCGATTGATTTAAAACGGGGAATCTCTCTCACAAATTGGATGGTCGCATGCACTCCAAAGTTTGGGGTGGGCTCGGTCTCTCCAATCTAAATTTGGTTAACATAGCACTACTATTAAGATGGTGGTGGAAAGCGTATCATGAACCAACATGCCTTTGGTCAATGACTGTTGAGATGTTGCGAAGGAAGGGAACCACAGCAGAGGGCCCTAAGTTCTGGTAAATTACGAGTTCTTTTTTTTTGGGGGCAACTACGAAAACCGAAACCCATCTTTGATTGGAGCACATCCTAGACCATAGGTGATGGAACTTCAATCTCCTACTGGTTTGATCCATGGCAAGGCAGGCCGTGCGTGAGAGAATTGGGAGAAGTGCTTTCTCTTGAACGTATTTCGCTTAGAGATGCGTTTCAAGCATTGCAAACGGCAATCAATTTTACAAATACTGAGGATGCTATTTTTTGGCTTTGGGAAAGTTCGGGGGTCTATTCTGCAAAATCTGCATATGAAATGCTGTCAGGGGATGGTATGCTTAAATGGCAATTTAATTTCATCTGGGACTTAAAAATCCCTCCCTCGGTCAAATTATTTGTATATTTTCTGTTACAGGGCAAACTTCTAACTCGGGATGTTCTGGCAAAGCGGGGAATGAATTTCGGTTTGCAGTGCCCTCTTTCTGTGCAGAAATTGCCCAAGAGAATCCATTGTGCATACCCTCTTTCTGTGCCCAGTGGCAGTGGAGGTTTGGTTTCACACTCAACAGATACTGAAGTCTGGCATGCCTCATGGTCGCAAGCAAAAACAAGTTCTACCATCTCAAATCAGGAATGGGCAGTATAAAGCGTTTCACTACTCTATAATTTTCAGAGAAGAGAGTAAACCTACTAGAGTCGTTGCTGATTTTTCTGTGCATGAGATGAAATTGTGGTTGAAATGTTGTTAACAGTTGTTGCTGGGTTGTATTTATCTCTTGCTCTCAGAAATACATGGCTACAGGGCATTGTGTTTTGCATGAGCGTGTATATGGCTTCTTTTTCCTTGTATATTGAACGTTGTAAGCTCGAATTTTATTTAATCAAACACTGGCAGCTTCTGTCAGCTTATCAAACAAAAATTCTCTCTCACTCTTCCTTTTTCGTAAATGAATAAGAAACATTTCAAATTTGTTAAAAGGAGTTGTGAGCGTAGTTGCGCAACTTTGTAAGTTGAAGGCAAAGATCTTTGTAACCTATCATCCTATTGATAAACAAAAGAAGACAAATTTTACAAATAAACAATTCTAGCATTATAAATTTGATATTCATGGTTTAATTCAACCAGACCTTTCTGAAACGAAAAACAGCTTCAGAAAATATCTATGAATCATATAATTTTCCAGTTGCCAAATGTACTACATAGGCAAAATAACTAAACCGTTTAAAAACAAAATAACAAAATACATAATTTTCCACTTGCCAAAGAAGAAGAAGAATACAGTTCTTGAACAAATATACGATCGTGATCTAAGAAGAAGAAGAAATCAGTGATCGTGAACAAATATTCGATCGCGATATTATGTACATACAACTACATCATAGTGGTGCAAAATTTTTCAGAAATCAGTGATCCTAATATATATATTTCTTCTTACAAAAAATTAATATATAAGAGTATCTATCTATTTTTTTCAAGTACTCAAAACTCGGCGGCTACCAATTGCATTTCTGTCTCTGTTTTTGTATTTCACAGAGCCTTGAGCCAACGATGGTAGCCACGGAAAAAGTTTTCCGAGAGCTTTGCTTCCACTAATTGCATTTGCTTTGTTATCATTTATACCGAATTTCTCCCTCTCGATTGCCTCCATTATATCTTCCCGTGTCACTATCCTGCCACCTGGACACATCATCAATTAATACTTTCATTATTTATACTTTCTGACAGCAAGTATACCATATAACAAGTCGAGAAATACCTCTTCTGACAGCAAGTAAAGCAGCCTCATTGGCAATGTTTGCCAGGTCAGCACCAACAAAGCCGTCAGTTAAACTCGCGATTAAATCACACACCACCTCTGTGTCCTCCTCCAAGGGAACTCCTCTTAGATGGAGGGCCATGATCCTTTTCCTCCCTTCGAGATCGGGTTCTCCTACAAACACCTTTCTAGAGAACCTGCCTGGTCGTAGCAATGCCGGATCCAATGCCGCTGCTCGGTTTGTGGCCGCCAGTACAATCACTTGCTTGTCAGAGTCAAACCCATCCATCTCCGTCAGTAGCTAAATTGCAGTAATTCACAATGCATGGAAACAAACATTTATGCTTTGTTTTCATACCTGATATGTTTCTCTTAAAATATAGAAGAAATAACATTTATGCATGTACCTGGTTTAGAGTCTGATCTCTCTCATGGCTAAAACCATCCCTCTCAGTACCAACAGCATCCAGCTCATCAATAAACACAACAGCTGGCGCCTCTCGTCTGGCCTCTTTAAACAAATCCCTAACCCTAGCTGCGCCTCTGCCAACATACATCTCTACAAACTCACTAGCAGATACAGAGAAAAATGGCACACCAGCTTCACCGGCTACAGCACGGGCTAACAATGTCTTGCCCGTACCAGGTGGGCCCACAAGTAAGACACCTGTTGGTAGTTTAGCACCAAGTTTTTTGTAATCCAAAGTGCCTTGCAGACAATTCACCACCTAGCAGAAATGATGCACCAATTTAGACGAAATTACAAAATCAGTTCAGTGCCAATTTGCTATATCTCATGACCAAATTTAAACATGTGCCAACTTTTTTTTTTTCTTACCTTTTTGGTAAACATATGGAAGAGCTTTTTAATTAGGTATATTGATTTTTTTATCTCTTGAGGATTCTTCTGTATATTCTAAGTAAGAGTGTTTGCACCTCACAGTACAAAATCATTACTGCAACTAAATTCAATTTTCCTTTGTGCACAGCAAAAGGCTCAGGCTATGTTCCTAATTAAATGGTCCAAAACATTTTATTTAATTTTATGAAAGAAAGCAGGTTTAAAAAATATTAACAAATAAATAAATAAGCAAACAAAGACAAGAGCAATAGCTGCATTCTAGAAATCACCTCAATTAGTTCTTCTTTAGCTGAATCTACACCTTGCACATCATCAAAAGAAACCATTTGTCTGGTACCAGTACGGTTTTTCTTTCTATTATTACCGTGAAGCCTCCTCTCTAAAAGCCAAATTACAGGAATAATCCCGACCCATACTCCAGCAATTGTGCCTATACAGGAAACCAGCAATCTAGACACAGGCGGAGGGACCGAACGGTAAATGACCCCTTTCTCACGTAACAATCCAAGAAGAAATTTCTCGTCTCGGTCCATCTTTCTTGTACGGTACCTGCAAGATACTTGCTTCTCAAACCAATTTGATCTTATTTTGGACCTAATTATTTGAGCTTCAGTCTGTGCAGTTATGATAGGTAGAGTACAGATATACTGAAAGGAAGTGTTGTACCAGTAAGACCCATTATAAAATAAAATCAGTGAGTGAGGTGCAGGTGCAGGTACCTTTTGGTAGTTGAAGAAGCATGTTCCTCCTGAGCTTGTTCATTAGAAATTGTATGGAAATATATGCATCTAGAGCCTTCTTCGAAATCAACGGCGGATACATGGCCGAGGTTAATGCCATTTACAAGTTGTGAATAAGGCACCTCCTTTAAAGTGTGAACACTGGTTCGAATCCTAGAGAGCATGAGAAATAGACCCAACACAAGTAATGCTATGTCCTTGGGAGAATTCATCCTTTCTCTGATCCACTGAGCTGCGGCCGTCAAATTCAATTTGTGTTTTAAAAACTCTCCCAGTCGGTGAAGATATAGAATTATTAGCTTTATCCACTGAGCTGGTGGCTTCTGCTCTGTGTTTCCGGTGGTCAGTCTGTGTACACAACGGGAGGTGCAAAGCGTGTTTGATTTGTGCAACCAGTACCAGTACTGCATGTGTAAGTGCTGGGGTTTAGTTAGTCTTAGTCTTAGAGAGATGAAACCAAGACTGGGCCGTGGAAGAAGAGAAAGAGGAGGAGAGTTGTTGAATTGGAGAGGAATGGAGAAGAGCGCCATTTCGGATTCGGGTTTGCGAGCTCTGTCACTTAGTTTTAGTTTACGCCATTAGGTTTTTTTAGTTCCCTTTCTTTCTAGTTTCATGGAATCATAGAAGATAGAACCCCACCGTTCATTCATTCATTCACAAATTAACAAAGTAGAAACTTAACTGGCACCGCAGCACCGGCCCTTTAAATGGGCCCCAAATTAAAGGCCCGTAGACCCAGGCCCATATATACATCACATATATAATTCACATCAAAACGGTCAATGGAGACTGTTAATTAATTTGATCCCAAATTAGTCCCTAAAGTGAGTAATTAATTAAAGTCCATCAAACAGCAGTGCACAGTTAGTTCTGTTTTATCACCAGATTAATTAATTTTTGGATGTTTTAGTTGAGATGCCAAGAGTATGTTCCTTAAAAAGAGAGCGACAAGTAGTTGGTGTGTTAAAATTGCTAAAAGCCTAATTAACTAAACACAATTAAGTTAACACAAAACAGCTTACTCCTAATATAATATTATACGCAGTTCCCTTCCCTGCCTGCCTACATATATATAATATACTTAAAAAGCATACAAAGTACAACATAAGATGAGAGAGGCCTCCTAGTTCACCAAAAAATACACCAGAAGAAAGTCACAATTGCCACATATAATCCCAAGTTTTAATAAACGATCAAGTTGAGTCAAGTCGAGTCGAGTCAATACCCGAACCACCACCATTGCTCTGTGTTAAGCACCATGGTCATGGTCTCACTCTAATCATGCCATGATTTGCTTACCACCTAGCAAAGGTTATTCGCGCGGTTCGTTCTTGACTCGACCCGTTGCATACGTCAACTCTACCCCTGCCTCTCTTCTCTCTCTGTTTTTTTTTTTTTTAATTCATTCAATTAAATTCATCATACATCGCAGTTCAATGCCGCCTTTATCTTCTGTATGGTACAGGAGATGAGGTTGTTCACCGTCTCAACTGATTCAACCGTAAGCTTTGCCGTCGGTTGGCTATTCACCAAGATTTGAAATGCAACTGTTAAGAGAGATCCAGATCCACCTACTTTGCTCTCTCCATCTCCTCCAGTACTACTCCTCCCACATGCACCGACTCCGGGCCCATCTGGCAGGATTGCAAAACCCGAAGGGAGAAGTGCCACGTAGGTAGAGTCCCCACCACTCATGACCAAGTGCATTGCTGGTATATCAACCGGTGCATAGACCACCATTGACCCAGACGGGTCAGTGCAAGTCTCCTGCAGTATTAGCATGCTGCTCTGATTTGAACTCACAGCCTGCATTGCATGGTAAGTAAGAGATTATTATATTGATTACAATTAATTAATTAATTAATTAATAACAATATCTGTTGATTATATTATTTATTGTGTAACATGCAAAGGTAGCTTGCTAGTAGAATAGAATAAATTATTAATCTATGCATGTATGTATGTATGAGAGAGAAAGTGATGGATGAGGATTGATTGATTGACCCAGTTAAAAGCTTGATGAGAAAGGGGCCCAGCTAGAGTGACTCTAAAGGAGAGAAGTCTAGGTTTTGAACTCTAAAGGGGCTGGCTGGACCTAGAAAAGTAGAAAGTAGAGAGAGAGAGAGAGAGAGAGAGACAACTTTTTGATATCTGTCCCTTTCTGCAACGGGTCAGAGATGTCAACTGTCTATACATTGATTCATATATAAATGCAAATAATAGTGTGGGCTTTTACAGATGTACCCTCCCTCCAAGTCCAGGACCACACTTTGCCTGGTCCCCCACTTTTTGGATCTAATCTTTCTCTGGCCCAATGCAATGCAATGCCAATATGCAATGCAATGCAGTACGTATGCACTATTCCTACTTTGTCTCCTTTTGTCCTATTTATTATCAATTTCTCATCCATCTCTCCATGTACACTATGTGCTGTGGGACAGGTACACGGGACACCCCATAAGAAATTATGAACACTTTATTTAAGGAGTGAGTACAACTCCTCTTTTACATATTGCACCATTATGGCCTCTGAACTAATATTAAGGCGCAATCAATACTCTCTTCCTTTACACTGCATACATATACACCTCCATAAATAGTACAGTCTCATCATGTCATGTGCTAATGTTACCTCAACTGTAGTGTGCATGTAAGTAAACACAAAAGCACTTTCCAAAATTCACAACTAATCAATCAACACATGCATGTAAAAATAAGTATTTTATATTAAGAAAATGTAACTTACACTAGCACGAAGAAGGGAAACGGAGTTGCCGTGATGCTGACCCTTAGCAATATGTGCCATCTCCTGCATTGGCCCACCATTTGAAAGAATGTCCCACTCGCTACGCAGACGCTCATCACGCAAGAAATCAAAGAGGCGTTGCGGTGCCACCGGAACCCAAACTGACGTGGCGGCACTGAGCACAACGCCAGGTGGCTCCCCAGGTTCATCCACGCTCTGACGTGTCATCACCTTCACATCCTCACCCACATTGCCGCCCCCCACTAACTTGCTCCATTTGTGTGCCGATGATGCACACACTCCCGCACAAAAGTTGTCTGTCATTCTTTGCGCCAGCTTCAGCATGCTTCTCCTTCCACTTGCAGTGATTGCTACAAAATTATTACATAAATTATTGCATTTACATTTTTATTTCAGTCAGTTTTTCTTCTCTTTTCTTCAGAACTCAACTGCACTAACATTACATTTTATGCTATATATATACATGTGCACATGTGCAATGCAAGAAACTATCTGCCTTTAACTTTTAGATAATTCAATTATTTTCAGAATATGACCATACTCAATTTTCTTTTTTTTCATTTCAATATTAATTCATCCTACAGATGATACAATAAATATGAAAAGAAAAGCATGTTACTTGTGTTGTCAGTAGAAGGGGCAGAAGATGACATGAGAATAGCAAGGCATTCGCACTGGCGCTGGAGTGTGGCGAGCCAGCGGTGCGCACCAAGGGCAAGACCAGAGCGGAGTATGGGGCGGTAAAGCTGGTGCACAGCCGCTTCCTCATACTCTGCATGCTCAACCCACGTGACCTGTTACACCAATACAAATGCAAAAAAAAAAAAAACAAGTCGTCTGTTAGCTCATTAATGCACTCACATGCCTCTGCTCCTTTCCAGTGTTTTTAGTGTTCTCCCCCCTGTAACCTTTAGGCCTGTACCAAACACAATACAGGCTAGATAGACTATACCATACATTTAATTGTACATAGTTCCTGCTGGTCCACTGTAGTAGATACCTTGTGCCCCAGTATATCATACCCAGTTACAACCAGCCAAAACTATTTACCACATGGTGGGTTTGATTACTGATTATGCAAGTGACAAGTACTTACTATAGTGAAAATATTGTAAATTGTCTTAGCATAACAGGCAAGAGATTAGACCAAGTTAATGTGTATTTGGGACAACTTCAATCAGTTTTTCAAAAAAAAATGCTAAACAAATGCAAGTGGGGAAGGTGAGGTATGGAGATCTCAACGAATTTTTAGACAGATTAATTAAGTGGTATAGACAAGGAGCTAGCTCCCTAGGAGAGAGTAGAAGAAGCATCTAATACCCATTTTCCAATTAAACAAAGCAATTAAAAAACACTTTGGAATATGTATGGATCTACACAAATCATAAAAAAATACATAACATATCTCTTCTCTCTATGAATAGATGAGACCACGTGATTCTGACAGGATCGTGGCCTCGTGACCCGTAATTAACTTGTTAGAAAACAGTGGTTTAGCCTTTGACTTATGTACGTGTGGCACTAAGTTGCATGGTTATCATTATAATAAACTAATTAACAACATAAATAAAATAGAGTTTCACAGTCTTAGTTAGTGGGAAGAGAGTGGTGTGAGTGAATGAATACCTTGCAATAGCCATTTGGCAAGTCTTGCACCAAACAGCCAGAAGGAAGCCTACGGCATTTCATATTGTCAGCTAATGCCGATGAATTCTCTCTGATTCCATCAATAGAAGCATCTACAATAGCCCAGCATCCCTCTGCTAATTGCTTGCAAAAGCGCAGAAAGTTCACATCCCGAATCGGAACTAGCGGAGATAGCACTTGTAATTCAGCATGCATCTGACATTAATTAATTGCAAAACAAAAAAATGATGATGATGATGATCAAAAGAATTAAACAAGAAAAGTGATCAATCAGTTGTAAACTTACAAGTTGCAATGCACCATTTCTGCTCCCTCCCATGCCGCTAGAAAGAACTTCAGTAGTTGTAGCACTTGCAATCACGCAAGAGAACATTTCAGACCATCGAGCCTACACTTCAAATTAATCATATGCATGTTAATTACTTGTAGCTAAAAATTAATCTAAGCATTGATCGATCACAAGTTCAACAGTGAAACTTATATACAAGTAGCTAGAAATTAGAGAGAATCGGTTATATACCCATCAAAAGTTTTGAATTTGGATATTTGCCCATATTGTATTCAAATTTGAGGTAAATTTCTAATACAATATGGGCAAATATCCAAATTCAAAACTTTTGATGGGTATATAACCGATTCCCCCGAGAAATTAAGAATATAATATAATGTGATAAGAGAGAGCAATTAACGCACCGAGTCCATGAGCGTCTCAACAAGCGCCATGCTATTGATGATCACAACACCAGTTTCCCTTGTAGCCTCAGACACGAACCCAACCGGTTTAACTCCAATACACCTGTTGAAACCGCGTAGATACTCCTCATAGTTAAGTGTTTCCTTGCCGCCTTCCAAGCAAGGAATCCACAATGGCTCCTCCATTTGTGCCATCTTGACCAACTCGTCAGTGGCGGCAAGTGCTAGTTCCAAAAGCATAGATCTCTCCAACGACTTATCCACGCCACCTCTAGCTGGGGTAATAACAGTACCAAGAGGACTTGACGCATTGTTCGGGAAATCATTTAAACCCGATAGAGAGGTTGCAAAGCCGTTTGTACCGACAGCTAGATCCAAAGAAGAGTTTGGCATGGGGAGGGCAAGAGGAGCACCGGACATCAAAGAAATGGGTTTGCCGAGTAGTTTACCAGCTAAGGCACAGACACGTGTAAGCTCTTCTTTTAACCTTGCATTCTCCATTCTTAGATGCTGTTCTTCTAGAGAGATTTCGCCGAGCATAGCAGGCCCACCGCAGTGATTGCATAAAGGATTTCTCATTGCCTCCCTGATCGACATGTTCTCAGCGCGCAACTTGTCGTTGTCTTGCCTCAGTAGAGTATTTTCATGCCGCTCCATCTGTGTCTGTTCGTTGAAATTAATTAATAATAGTTCATTCATTCAATCGGTAATAAGTGAATGTATGAATAAATGTATCTAATGGTTGATTTACCTTCATCTGAGTGCGGCGGTTCTGAAACCAGAACTTGACCTGGCGGTTCTCTAAGCAAAGGCGCTTGCTGAGCTCGGCACGCTGTTTCTCATCAGGATGCGGGCACTCCTTGAACAATCTGAATTCAGTGAGAGAATGGAATCGAATTAATAAATGAAAGAAGAAGTGGATGATTGATTGATTGATTGATTGATTGATTGATTGGGGAGGTAAGGTAGAGTTACGCTTCGAGTTCTTGGATCTGGAGGGGAGTGTGGCGGTGGTATCTCTTCTTCCTTTTGCGAGGGTTTCCAGAAGGGGGCTCAAGGTCGTCAGCAGACAAACCATCCAAGTGATCACTTCCGGATCTACTGTCGTTCTCATCTAATTCTTTAGTTGCTCCGCTTCCCACACTACTTGCTACTACTCCGGGAACATTTCCATCCCTTTGCGCCTCCAGGTTTGTTTGCTAAACCAACAGAAAAGTGTAAGATATGAATAAGAAGGGCAAGGGAGGAAGGGAAGAGAATGAAGAGACTGAATAGATTAGAGAGAGTGAGTTAGTTACCAAGGCGAGAGAAAGGGCAGGAGAGGTGAAGAGAGGTTTGCCACCGCCACCGTAAGGGAGCATGGCGCCGTCGAATAGGCTCCCAAAACTCATCCTCTCTTAATTAGCGGAGAGAGAGAGAGAGAGAGAGAGAAGGCTCCCCTCTCTTAATTAGTGGAGAATAGAATTTCAGTCACTACCTCTACCGCCATGCATTATATATCCAAGACTGAATCTTTCTTCACCATCTATCTCCTCCTCTATCTATGTATCTATGTATCTGTGTATGATGTATTCAAGGGTCCAAGGAAAGTTGGGTTGGACAGTTGGAGCTTCTTTCTCCTCTCTCTCTCTCTCTTTCTCTCTTCTCTCTTCTCTCTTCTCTCTTCTCTCTCGTGTTGTGTGCTGTGTAACTGTGTTGTGTGTTGTGTAGTTGTGTAACCCTGCCTTGTGCCTAGGTAGAGAGAGAGGTAAGATAAGTAACAAAAAGCGCCACAAGACACTTGGGATAAAGTAATAATATTAAAATAATAAATGTAGTGAGGCAGGGTTTTGACTTTGGCCCCCCCCCTAAACTTTTTATTTGGGTTACCTATCCAATATCCATCTATTCCATCCCATTCCCCTCCAACCCTCGATCCGGTAAAACTTTTGGATTCTTCACATTTTGACCGGCGCAATTTCATCTGCCTCGAGATTCGCGTTTTTCCTCGGTTCAAAAAGCCTATGGGGTCCCCTACTCCTACCCCTACCCCTAATTAGAAATTTACAAATTTAGAAATTGTTCAATTATTTTAAGTAATTGTAAATTGTGTTTGCACAAAAGGCAAGGGATTATTTATATTTATTTTATCGACCAAATTAATGTGCTGGCTGGATATGTAAGCCCTTGAGGTTGCCGAATTCGAATCACCTTCACATCACTACTCCATGCTTACTCTTCACTACTCCAATTAATTAATATCATAATAATATTTCTAATTAATGTCCAAATTAATACTAAGGTTCTGTAATTAGTTTTATTACTTTAATATATTATTTATTCACCTTCGTATAAGATTAGGTCGAGACAAACAAAAGCTATAAATAATAGTCAGAGCTAGACTTTCAAGCTATTTGAATCAAACACATATAAAGAGTCAATTATATAAAATGTAAAATTTGATCTCCAAACACATTTTAATATGGAGATTATGTTGAACAATTCAGATCGATTGTTTGAATTTTGAAATCGTAAAAATGACTTATAAAAATATAGTGTCAAGATGTGTCATCATAAATTAGTGTAATTGGATTCCTCCTCATTATGAATTTAAATCTGCTGAAATTCGAGATCCATGAACATTTACCCTTGAAACTCCTGAAATTCTGAATCCAGCCGTCTAATTTTTTCTGTGCACGCATCTCGAAATAGCTAGGTTTTTTGTGCACGCATCTCAAAATAGTTTGACGGCTGGATTCCGAATTTCAGAAATTTTAGAGTTATTGTTCACGATCTCAAATTTCAGCAGATTTGAATCCCCTCATTATTTATTCACCTTCATATAAAATTAGGCCAAGACCAAAAAAGCTAGAAATACTAATGCTCACATTTTTCAAATAAAAACGAGTTAGACTTTCATGAATAAAACATCTATTAAAAGTAATTATATAAAATTATCATACTAAGTGCGAGGATCAATGTTACTGTACATACAACATATTATTCTAAATTATATAGCAAAATTATGCATACGCACAAAACAATTAAAAATAAACGAAATCAATTGACCAGATTCTACATTAGCTCTGTGTAAATCTGCCTTATCTTAAAAAACAAAATAATTGTATATTAACGTTTTGTGCACACATAATTGAAAGTATATTTTTTTCATATTATATTTGAGTGAGGCAGTCTCAAATTACAAGGGGATTCATCTTCTTGCTTGTGTGTCTATGATAAAAGTAAAGTTGATGTGTATCTTCTTTTGACAATAATATATGAGTGAGGCTACGGTGCTATGCATAGTACGGATTGGGTCTGTGCTACGGCTCAAAATTTGACTTTTCAAAATCTTAACGGTTGATCCGAACCGTTCAACATGATTATAAAATGAATATGTACTTGCAAACCAAATTTTACATTTTTTCGAATTTTTTTACTATTTTTTTAGATAGGCTGTTTTTGGATGGTCTAGAATGTTCAGATCAAGTGATTTTCGAAAAAATAGTAAAAAAATTCAAAAAAATATAAAATTTGGTTTGCAAGTACATATTCATTTCATAATCATGTTGAACGGTTCGAATCGACCGTTAGGATTTTGAAAAGTCAAATTTTGAGTCGTAACACGGATCCAATCCGTGCTATGCATAGCACCGTAGCCTCACTCATAATATATTTATATATATAGAGAGAGTGGCTAATATCAAAACGTTTGCACCATGCTCCTCGTATAACCAAGTTATTTTCGGATTTTCAAAGTTCAAACGGTCGATCCGAACCATTAGATGTTCAATCTATATTAAAATCTGCTTGGAGACCAAATTTTACATTTTTTGGAATTTTTTTGCTATTTATTAAGCCACTTTGAAATTGCTGATCCGGATGAACAGTAAAAACAGTGCAATTAAATTCTGGACCATGTGATCAGTAATTTTCAAAGTGGCTTAATAAATAGTAAAAAAATTCCAAAAAATATAAAATTTGATCTCCAAGCAGATTTTAATATAGAGATCACATCTAACTGCTCGGATCGACCGTTTGGACTTTAAAAATCCGAAAACAACTTAGTTGCACGAAGAACTTGATGCAAACGTTTTGATATTAGCCTCTCTATATATATATAAGATTTCTACATAACGCAATGGCACTCTTATTTGTTGACTTGTTGCCATATAACTATATTATCAATTGGACCTATTCGTCACTGTTAGTATAGGTAAAAATTATCAAATTATAATAAAATGGTTGGTAAAAAGTATGACATTGTGATAAAATAGTTGTCGAACCTAAGTGAAATTGATGGAAACTGAAAAAAGAAGTAAAAAGTGGAATTAAAATAAAAATATACAGATAAACCCTCCTCTTTTACAATTTAGTCATTTCTATCTTATCTCCACTATTTCATGAAAAAGTTGGAATTGAGAAAGAGTGATTTTTCGCGTATTAGAATAGACTCAATTCCACTCTTTTACAATTTCAAATGTGTTGATTAGGGGTGAAAACGGTATGGATAATATCTGACTTGTATTCGATCCGTATTCGAAAATTAGATGTGGATATCCGATATTCGAATATCCGTGTGGATATGAATACAAGTATGGTTTTATATTTCAATTATCCATATCTGAATAGTAAATATATACCGTAAAGTTTAATATATATTATGAACAAATTATGTTATTCACCATTATAATTAGATAAATATTATGAAGTTTAGTATTTTTAATAATATTTTATATTTTTTAATAAATATCTGATCTGATTTGTATCTGTATCCGTATCTGTACTTGTCTAATATCCGATCCGTATACGTATCCGTATAAAAAAATATATATATATGAATATGATTTTACCTTTATCCGCTCCGTTTAATTGCAGCCCCGACTGATGATACAAAAAAAAAAATGTAAAATAACAATACTTTTCTTTTTCACTTTATGCAACCCAAGCGGTTGATTTAGTAAATGGGCAATGATAACTTAAGTCGACTGTGAGTGTTAGTCTTAAGTACTCACTTTGATATGTGATGATGGCTAGAATCATAATTTACTGGCTCAATATCTGATATCTAATATCTATAGCCAAACTCATCAATACAAAGTTAGGAGTCCTAGTTTTTGGTACTCACTATAAATTAATTGTCAATATTGTTTCCAACGGCACAGTCTTAAAACGATGAGCATTTGATGTATGTTTTATATATAGTTGGTCAAAATGACATCATATTTTGCAGAGGATTGTATATATTTAAGAGCATCAAATATCTTTTGAATTACATTAAAACTAATGCACAACTAATTTAAAAGAAAAACAACATGTTGGTAATTTTTTTTTTCTATTTTTTAATAAAAGTTGAAGATCAAGCCACCCGACTATTTAATATCTACAAAGAATTTTTTTATTTTAGTTTCAAATCTGCGACTTCTCATACGTGTTTTTGACACTAGAACAAAGTCTGTTTTTCTTTTCTATTTTTAAAACGACATTTTTGAAAAAGCATAGTTAAATTTGTCAAAATTAGACATTGAATTATAATTTTAACATTCGTAATACTGTCTCTTTTTCATAGAGAATGACGGATTTTAATACTATAAAAATAGAGAAGTTCAAATGCCTCTCTTTTTTTCTACCTTCATTGTACCTCCATATTTTAATTTTTATAACAAATTTTTAAAAATTTATATGTAAAAATAAAACTGTGAGATATGATATATATATTATTTCTCTCTATTCACATACAAAAATCTCACTTTTTTAATTTATTTTTATTTGAATCAATAACATTCAAAAATTATTCACATTAGTGTATTTTTCCAAATTCTTGATGCAAATCAAAACAAAGTCGAAACGTCGTAATATTAACACGTACATTGAGAAAAATGATATAGGTCATAATGGTATTATTTTAATATTTAAATTTAAATTACTAAAATTTTCAAAATGAATACATAATAAAGACATAAACGATGACATTTTTTTTAACCCTCTAAACATATAAGGTTTCAAAACTTTAAATTTTACTCATGCTTTAAAAAAATACTTTTTAATTAATTTTCATTTATATAGTATGTATTGTATAAGTTTTTTCTTAAAATATTTTAAACGATATTTGTTAAAGTAACAACTCTTGTTTTGAAGTCACATTTAAAATTCAGAGTGAGGTTTATGGTATCTTGCAAAGCGGATGTAATATGAATTTATATTTATGTTTTTAAAGTTCCACCTAGGGGTGATGATGGATCACATACGATCTAAATAGTGGTAAAACTATATCCGTATCAATTTTTATTTTTCGAATACAAATACAGATATTGGATATTAAACGAATACGAACACATATCAAATATTAAATAGATATAAATACAAATCGAATATTACACGGATATGAATATGGATATAGATATAATTCAAATATCTAATTTAAATATTGTAGCAAAATTAATATATTAATCAATAAATTATTTTTTCATTAGAAAATAAAGTAACATAAAATACAGATATGATTTGGCCATTTAATAATTATGGCATACTAAAAAAAATCTTATGTTTACAAAAATATATATCTCATTAACAAAAATTAATCACCAATATAACCATATTTTTTTATCAAAAGATACCAACAAAAAAACACATTGCTCTCTAAACATATATAATTCTAAAACAAATAGATAAAAAAAGTACGGATAATTATCCGTATCTGCATCTACACAAACGGATATCCAAAAAATAAAAAAATACGAATATTTATTTGTATTACTATTTGTATATGTATCCATATCTGAATATCTGAATCAACAAAATTTTGAATACAGATTTGGATGTAAACAGATAACATCCGACCCATTTTCACCCTTAATTCCAACCGCTCAATATAATCTGCATACAAAAATATATTTGGAGATCAAATTTTATATTTTTTAAAATAGATAAAAAATCACTATATTCGGAAGGTTCAAAATCCTTAAATGAGGTGATTTTCTACATATTTAAAACAAAATTGGTAATTTTTTAAATAAATATAAAATTTAATCTCTAAGTATATTTTTCTATGAAAATTATGTTGAACAGTTTAGATCGAATATTTACACTCTATAAACGAAAATATACATGAATAACACGTACTGTTTTGTAGCCGACATTTTTATTAATATCTAAAGTTAAATACAAATTATTAATTCTGTCCAGAATCCCGCTCTTTCGCTAAAACTACCCAAGCCGGCCAGAAAATGGCCGGCTTAGGTACCCAGTAAACCGGCCATTATCTGGCTGGCTTAGGTACCCGTAAACCGGCTATTATCTGGCCAGTTTACTCCATTTTTTTTGTTTGTTTGTTTGTTTGTTTGTTGGAGAGACACTATGAAAATCAAAATATTGAAATCTAACACTGAAAATTTGAAATTTTTGTTTAAATTATTTGTTATATTACTTCTTTTGTGTATAATTAGCATATTTATACTAAAATACGCTAGATTACTTGAAATTATGTTGAATAACACTAAATTATGTTAAATTACGCTAAATTATGTTAAATTACGCTAAAATACGGTAAATTACGCTAAATTACAAATGAATAGGGACGATATCTTCATTGAAAAGGCGAAAAACAACAATGAAACTTCAAACGATCATAAAATGGCGCTCGAGTGTCCGATTTCAGCAAATGACCTTGCAAAAATGCGCATGCGTCAGTGACAGCTATGCTATTTTCTGAAATTCAGAATCGCCAAAAAACAAAGAAAAGAACTTCAAAACTTGAGTTGAAGTTTCCGATTAAGATTTTCATTTCTATTATTCAATCCAAGTAGCTCAGTAAATTAGTTACATAATGAACTTGTAGAATACCAATTTTTACTATTTTTGGAATTTTTTTACTATTTTTTATGATTCATGAAAGATGAGCAAAATCAGTCTACTATAGCGTAATTTACCGTAAAGCTGCATAATTAGATAAGTTATTGTAATTTAACGTAATTTAGTATAATTGAACATAATTTATTGTAATATAGTGTAATTCAACATAATTTCAAGTAATCTAGCGTATTTTAGTATAAATATGCTAATTATACATCAAAAGAAGTAATATAACAAATAATTTAAACAAAAATTTCAAATTTTCAGTGTTAGATTTCAATATTTTGATTTTCATAGTGTCTCTCTAAAAAAAAAAAAATGGAGTAAGCCGGCCATATTTACTGGGTACCTAAGCCGGCCAGACAATGGCCGGTTTACTGGGTACCTAAGCCGGCCATTTTCTGGCCGGCTTGGATAGTTTTAGCGAAAGTGCGGGATTCTGGGCAGAATTAATAATTTGTATTTAACTTTGGATATTAATAAAAATGTCGGGTTTTGTAGCATAGCATAGCATGAGTCTAAAATGTATTTAAGAAAGAGAAATGTAACGGAAAACAAGGCATGGGCGTCCGCATAAATGCAGCTGAATTTTTGACTAACCAAACCAATCTCTCAAATTTCAAGCAATGTCTGAAAAAGAAAGCTATATATTATCTTAGTGGTCAACTCAAGGTGTGGAGATCTCAAGAAAGTTTTAGACAAATTAATTAATCAATTAATGCATGAATTAATTAATGAATTAATTAAATGGAGAGAATAGAGGAGGAGGAGAGAGAGTAGAGACAAGGAGGTGCCCAGAGGCCAGAGCAGAGGTGCTGGTTCCAAAGAGTAGAAGAAGCATCTAATTCTAAATTCTAATCACTAATACCCATTTTCCAATTAAAATTAAAATAATAATAATAATAATACATACATACATACTTTGGAATATGTGTGGATCTGTCTGTCTTTGTGAATTAATCATGTAAAAAAGTGGCATGTGACCCTGAGCCCTGAGTCCTGACAGGATCATGGCCTCCTGACGCATTAGAAAACACTCGTATTAGCCCTTGACTTGTGAACGCTATCTTGCTTGCCTCTCATAATTCATTTAGATTAATAATATGATAATGTCCTTTGTCCTCAACAAATTATCAAATTTGCATGAAAAATGTAATAATATTGTTAAATAAAAGCAGAGCCAAAGCAAAAATAGTTGTTTTACTTTTCAGGTTTCAGAAAAAAAAAAAAGGTTGGTTTACTTTTGTGTCATTCCATTCCTTATCCAGTAAAATTGAGACAGTGACAGGCCATTTCATCATTACAACTTTTCAAAGAGGAAGAGGAAGAGATAAAACGGAGGAGAAACGAACAAAAAGGAGACAGAGAAAGAAAGAAAAGGAAGGAATGAATTAAAGTGCTTATGCTACAGTGCTACACAAATTAATGAAGAGTCAAACCTCAATCCCATATTCCCATTCCATGCCAAATGCGAATGCGAACGGGGAACTAGACATGCTTGACCACAACTACTGGACAGCGTCACAGCGTGCATCTTGCTTATTCGCCAAAGAGTGAACGATTAAAAGCTTAAGGTGCGCTAAGAAATTAATGTTCGGTTGTCTTAATCCGTAATTAATGTTTGGTTGTCTTAATCTGTAGGTAAAAGTTAAAAAATTTAAAGGAAGAGGTAGAGGTGTCTTAAGGTTCGGACAAATGATTAAGATTCAGTGTTCGGCAGGATTAAGCAGTTGTAGGTGAAAGTTAAGAAATCTAAAGGAAGAGGTAGATGTGTCTTAAGGTTCGGACAAATGATTAAGATCCAGTGTTCGGCAGGATTAAGCAGTTGTAGGTGAAAGTTAAGAAATCTAAAGGAAGAAGTAGAGGTGTCTTAAGGTTCGGACAAATGATTAAGATCCAGTGTTCGACAGGATTAAGCAGTTGTAGGTGAAAGTTAAGAAATCTAAAGGAAGAGGTAGAGGTGTCTTAAGGTTCGGACAAAAGATTAAGATCCAGTGTTCGGCAGGATTAAGCAGTTAAGGAAGTTGAAAAAAAAGGATTAAGCCTTAAGGAAGCTTAATCCCTTGTTGGCGAACAGCCTCGTTGTGATTAAGTTAAATCTTTACATACTGTGTCTTGCCTTCATCAAAATTACGGAAAATAATAGCGTTACATTTAACTTTTTTTCGAATTTTAAGTTTGTTTAGTGAATAAAATAAGTAAAATGTGAAAAGTTATAAAATAAAGAAATAATGTTGTAAAAATATTTGCGGTAAACTAAATAAATTTATTATTCAAAATTTAAATTGTTTTTTTAATAAATAATGACATAAATTAAATGTTGTTTTGTCACGTCACATGACCACATACAGTGAAATATCTCTTAATTAATGACAAAAATCAGGAAATACACAATTTCCTTTTCTATATATATGAAGAACACATATTGTCTGGTACATCATATTCATGCATTTACGATTAATGTGACCAGAGAGGAAATTTGTATTTAGTGGTTCATTGTCATATGCATTTTATTTATGAATTCAGTGCAATGAAAAAAAAATATTATAGACCTTGGTACTTGGTAGGTCTGCTCCCGGATGGATGTTCAGGAAAGTGTTTTGAAATTTGAGCTTACACAAATCTTAAAGCAACTTGATTTGTGGTTAATTAATGATATCATTCATTTTTTAACGGTTGGGGTACTTTAAAATGAACAAAAAAAGAAGAAAATAAAAAAAAGGAAGAAAAGAAAGAGCAATTATATGGAAGAAAGCTACAACCGATAACCGACATGTAGGACTTTGGAATGGAAACGCTCATATAATCCAAAATTTGCCTTTTGAAATTTGGGCTTTTGAAATGTTTGAATTTGTTTAATTCAACGTCCAAATTGAGAAACAGTTCAGTTGGTTTCAGATTATAGCATATACATGTCAATTGAACAGCAAAATCATTAAAAGTAAAAGTAAAAGTAGCTTCCTTTGACTCAATTATTGTTTGTGTTGAGGAAGAGAAGAAGAGAAGAGAAGAGGTCGGTCAATATCTACCATATAGAAAGTGAAAGTGACAATTCTGAGAAGAAAACACTTCATGCGTGATGTGTCTACACTACGGGAAACCAACCATTCATTCAACCAACCATTCTTACGAGATAACAACATAACGTGATGGGCCTTGAATTCGGCCCGGATGTGAATCACGTGATGGGCCTTTAAGGCCATCTTTTTCAAGTTTGACACACGAGGCGAATCTCTGCAACCCCTCCAGTTGAAAACTGGTCTCTTCCCTTCCCACACGGGATTTAAGAGCCTTTTAGAACAAACTGACCCTTTTTAAAGCATCCATCCATCCATCAAGGTGACACCTGGAGCAATGTCAAGCGGGTCCCGTGCAGTGCATACTGTAGTATCCTCTTGAATCTCCTGCCTGGTACTCAGCCCCCCAAATCTCTAGTAGTAGTACCCACATGGTATGGTATGGTATGGTATGGTCTCCTACTACAATCGACCTTAAACTAATTAATAGTGGGCTTTCCTACACAACAAAATGGCAATTGTTAGTAGTGCATATGCAATTTTCATATTTTCTTCATATACAATATGAAAATGTATGCAAAACAAGAAATAAACGCTTTCATGATGGATTTGCTCATGGGCTGGGTACATATAAATGGATCAAGGAAGATATAATAGATCAAGGGTTGATAAATAATGTGCTAAAAATTGGTGGAAAAATGAGGGCTTCAGTGAAAGATGCTCAAAATATAATTGAGAGGTTTTCTTGGGATTCCGAGAGATTATTATCGAGATTTTGCAAAAATGAAGAGATCGGGTGCTATTCTGTAAAAATTGATGAAGGTGGTTTGTCTTCCTGTTTTTAGAGTTAAAGAAGCTGGCTTGCATACAAATGTAAGAAATTTTCTTATACCTTCTTTTTATTGAGTCACTTAATTACTGTTATACTGTCAATAGATATTCACTTAATTACTGTTATGCCCTCATTAATTTAAGATCAGTTGGTCAGTAATGTATCCAAGTTGCAAAATGTTGTTCAACTAGGGGTGCAACGGGTCGGATATTATCCGACCGTATCCGGATCCGTATCAGAAAATTAGATACGGATATATGAATATCCGTGCGGATACGGATACGGATACAGATATGGTTTTAAATTTTAATTATCCGTATCCGAATAATAAAAATATATCATATAGTTTAATATATATTATGAAAAAATTTATATAATTCACTATTATAAAAAGCGGATATCCGTATCCGTATCCGTTTAATATCCGATCTGTATCTGTATCCGTCTATTATCCGATCCGTATCCGTATCTGGAAAATAAAAGCGGATACGGATATGGTTTTACCACTATTAGCCGATCCGTTTGCACCCCTATGTTCAACTGTACCTCAATTTAAGACCCAGTATCCTAATATGAAGCTGTCAAGTGAAGTTGGTACTGATACCCAGTATTTTCTTAATAAATTGCTTACAAATATCCAAGTAATTAAGCACTGAGCATATGCAGAGAAATAATCAATCATTGGGCCCCCATAATGAAATCTCTCTCCATGGATTTCTCGGTACAGTGAAGATTGGGCCCCCATAATGAAATCTCTCTCCAAGGATGCACACACAATTTCTTTAGACCTACCTGGGCACGGCAAATCACAGGTTCATGCAAAACAGGAATGCTCTATCTCAGGCGAAACAATTTCAGGGTTGTTACGAAAATTGATCGATGAAATCTCTACTGAAGGACAAAGGGTTGTTCTTGTTGATTACTCAATGGGTGCAAGAATTGCATTGCACATGGCTCTAAACAGTGACAAGGTATCTCAATTAAAAAAAAAAAAAAAAAGTGTTGACTTGCAACCTTTAAAATCCTTAACATATCATATGCAGATCAAAAGGAACTGTTATAATATCAGGAAGCCCAGGGTTGAAACAAGAATCAAATTATAAGATACGTCAGGCAATCGACAAATCAAGGGCTAAGTTACTTATATCACATGGTTTGCACAATTTTATAGAAACTTGGTATTCAACCAAGTTATGGTCAAGGTACCACTCAAGCTGGAGATTTGTAAAAATTAACTTAATATATATCTTGGTGATTCTGAGTTGATGATGAGATAATTTATTAATTCCATTATAATTCCAGCCTAAGAGAGCACCCACATTTTGATAGAGTTCTCCAGAGTCGTACCCAGCATGACCATGTCGAATCTCTGGCAAAGGTTTTACATGATTCAAGTGTAGCAAAGCAAAAGGTACAATATACAGTTTCTATTTCAATGTTATGACTTGTATTACACTACCAGTATTTAAGTGAATGTGAACTGGTATATATTCAGGTCTCTTTGGGATGATTTGAAAGATTGCAAGTAGAGTGGGAAAAATGGCACGGCGGAGCCGGCTCCGTCACGGAACGGCACGGCACGCATGTCAGTTACGTGCCGTAACTCGCGTGTTCCGTGCCGTGACCATTCGCGTGCCGTGCTCATCTGTTGAAACTTTGGCACGGCACGACACGGCACGTGAAAAATTTAGTCACGGCACAGCACGTCACGCGAGTCACGTGTAATTAGGACTATCAAATATTGATTTAACGGTGAATCTTGAATAAACTAACATAAATTATGATTAAATAGTCACGCGAGTCACGTATGGCCACGGCACGTTAGGCACGGCGTGACTCACGTGGCATGACCATTCACGTGCTGTGACCACCTCTTGATATTTTAGTCACGGCATGGCACAAGACTGAAGTCACAGCGTGTTAGTCACGGCACGGCACGTTTTTTCCACTCTAATTGCAAGAAGCCCCTTGTTTTTCATAGCTGGTGAAAAGGATTCGAAATTCGTAAATATCTCTTACCAGATGCATACTGAAATTATGACCCATTCAAAAGATGAAATGGAGCGTTTGTGTAAAGTGTTTATCGTTCCAATTAATGCAAATGGGTTCATGCACTTTGCAAAGAAAATAAGTTCATGTACTTTGAACCCATTAAATTAAATAAATAATGGAGAAGACTGAAGAGAGAGTTGAATCTCAAACCGGTTGATTTGAATTTTTTTTTTACTGTGACAGACAGTATAAAGTATTGCTTTTGTTGTAATTTGCTTTTTATTCATTTTATTTATTATAGTTAGGAGATACATTGAAATATTGGAGGTGGATTGTTGTGTATCTTCGTGCTGACACATGAGCACTTGATCTTATCTTATATTATATTATAGAGCAGAACTAGGGTGAGCTGTGCTCACCAACGGGTTTGGTGAGCACACCTCCAAAAAACGGGTTTTTAAAGTTCAAATAGTCGATTCGAACCTTCCAACGTGTTCTTCATATTAATATGTGCTTTGGAGCCCAAATTTTACATTTTTTGGAAATTTTTTACTATTTTTCCGAGCCCTTGAAAATCAGTGTTTTTTGAATTTTTTTTTTATTTAATTAAAAGCTGTGATTTTCAGGGCTCGGAAAAAATAGTAAAAATTTGTCAAAAAATGTAAAATTTGGTCTCCAAGCACATATTAATATGAAAACACGTTGGAAGGTTCGAATCGATATTTAACTTTGAAAATCTTTTTAGAGGTGTGCTCACAAACCGTGGTAGAGAACTTAGAGATTTATACGGACTGGGCGACTGGGACTGGACACACTTCTCAAAAAGCATCCACTATTCCACCCACAAAAAATAATCCTTAATGCTTGCTTGGCTGCCAAGTGGCCATTTTTCTTTTCTTTTTACCCTCTACTAAGCACGCTGATATCTCCATTTTAAAACTTGAGAGAACATCATATTTTGTTTTTCGAATTTATGTGTTCCTACAGGTTTTCATACCTACTCCAAGTTTGTTTATTTCATTTAATACTTGGACAAATGAGAAAGCCCCTTGTACATCTATTATAATTTTTTTTAGATGGGTGGAAAATCGTATGATCTAAAAATTCTAGATCATTCAAAGTAAGTGATTTCTTACCTATTTAAAAATGTCACATTGTTGAGAATCAATTTTTGATCCACTGATAATTAGTAAAGACAATGTTCTCTGCGTGGAAGGTCGCACGTTTGAATTTCAAATGGAGAAATTTCTTGTGAATATAATTAAATAGTTGGATGGCTTCATCTCCAATCTTAATTAAAAAAAAATGTTACACTGTTGTTGTGCCCCACTCATAGTATTTTGAAAACGGTCCGGGTCGGGTCGGTCCGATCCAAACCTGTCCGGTCCACGGGTTGGCACGGTCCGGGTCTGGCGGGTTGGGTTTGGTTCGGCCAACCCAAACCCATCCTAAACCCGTCGGCAGGGGCGGATGCAGGATTTTGATCAGGGTAGGGCAAGAAATTATTGAATCGGATTTCGAATTGAATTTAATTAGACCGTATCTTATATAATTTACCAAATTTAATATACAATGACCAGTTATTTTAATTGGGCTGCAGGGTAGGGCAATATCAATTTTTAGGGTAGGGCAAAGGCCCAAAATCCAGTTTTTGTAAATTAGTTTTGGATTTTCAGGGTAGGGCAGTTGCCCTACCCTGTGCTACAGTAGATCCGCCCCTGCCCGTCGGGTCGGGTCCACGGTCCGGGCCGGATTTTTTTTTTTGCTGTTTTTTTTCTTTTTTTTTCGGTTTTTTTTATTTGAACTCAATAATTTTTGTTATAATAAAACCGAATTATGTTAAAACTGAATTATTTTAAAATAATAGATTTAAAAACAAAAGTTACCCTCCTCCTTTATTCCGGGCTTGAGACCGGCCATGTAATACACGTATTTTTTGTTCTTTTAAAGCAACCTCAAACTATAAATCAAATTTATAATACATACATTGTCCTTTATTCGTACTATTTAATACACGGTACACTCTTTTTCACTTGTTAATATATTGTTTGAATAAACTAATTAATACAAGATATACAGTAATTGATACATGGTAACAATTAATATATTGTTAGAATACATGATTTTTTTTTATTCGCACTAATTATCATGGTTTGCAATTTATTCACACTTATTAGTACATTATTCACACTAATTAATACATGATTATACAAGATCTTTAAATATAAACTTTGTATAATTTTTTTTCTGACATGTGTCATATACATATATTTTATATGTATACCATGAACATAATTCAAAATAAAAAATAATTAAAAAGCACGTGTCATATACATATATTTTACATATATTTATATCTTGTTGCAATAGAGCCAAATCTAATATTGAAATATTTTACAAACTGCTCCGTCTCCAGAAAAAAAAAGATCAAATAAAATATCTCCTTTTGAATTTTTTTGACAAAATATCTCAAATTTCTCTTCCTTCCTCTCTCTACTCTCTCTCCACAATCCACGTTACTCTCCTGTGATTTTAAATTTGAAAAGTACCAAATAAGAAAGGCTCCACCATTTACTTTGATATTGTTAACTTTATCATATCACATTAATTTAATTTCCTCCGCATCATTCATTTTTTATAACATCAAATGAGTGTCTCAATTGTATTAGGCATATATCAGTATAAAATATTTATAATGTCTCAAACGATTTAGAGATCTGAAGCTTATTAGTATAAAATTTATATAATGCAAACTACTTATACTTCTCGGCAATACTCATATACTGCATATAACATATTAAATATAAAAAAAAATTAATGAAGAATTTTATTAGATTAACACATACTGATGCAGGTATGGTATTAGTTTATTTTGTAAAATATTTTTAACATCTTAATTCTTATAACAATCGCTGTAATGCATGGTATTAATTTATTATATAAAATCTTTTGAATTGACATATGAATCTTTTTAACTATGTTAATTCGAAAGTAAAGTAGTTTGCATTAAATATTTTTAAAATCTTTAAGATGTTAATTCTGTAAAATATTTTGTAAAATTTTTGAATTAACATATGAATCTTCTTAATTAAAAAGATTTTAAAATCTTATATTTTGTAAAATATTTTTAATTAAAAAAATAACATATGAATCTTCCTAATTAAAAATATTATAATAGACAACTATTTACCGATCTGTAGTCTTAATATTGAGTATAAAATTTTCTTAATGCAAATAACACTTCTCTCCAATACCATATATTGCATATAATAGTATAAAATATTTTTAATTAAGAAGATACATATGTTAATTCAAATTAAAGTTTATAGAATTCACATATCAATTAACATATGAATATGTTAATTTTAATTAACATGTCAAATAATATGTATATATGTTAATTCATATTTAGTAGCCAAATTATGTGAAATGTTGTTATTCGAATTTACAGAAATGTTGTTAATTCATATTTATGTTAATTCATATATATATTAATTCATATTTATAGAAATGTTGTAATTCGAATATATACTAATATAGTAGCCGAATTATGTGAAACTAAATTTATATTAAATATTGACGTATAGTAGCCGAAAATGTGAGATTGAAATTCGAATTATGTTAAATCCGGATATATTTATTTTAATTATGTTAATACTTGTATTATATAAATTAAATATTAAAAATCAACTCAAGTATAACTTAAATATAAAAGTTAGTAGTTTTAGACAACAAATGTGAGATGGTGTAGTGGTAAGTGATATGTTGCTTATCCAATAGGTCAAGAGTTTGAATCATGGTTGCCACAAAAAAAAGATTTTGCCTTGCGCGGTTCATTGGACTATATCTATGCGTGGTGCACGGTTCGGGCGGGTTCGTGGGGTTTGGGTCCGAGTTTGCTCCGGTCCGGATCCGGGGGTTCAAACGGGTTGGGTCTGGGCGGGTTGGGTCCAAAAAGAGCGATCCGCACCTTGGTTAACCTGGCCCACCCGTTTGGACGGTCCGATCCGGACTTAGGCACGGACTCGGACCGGTCCGGGCCAGTCCGGTTGGATCGGGCGGGTTGTATCAGTACACTACCCACTCATATATCTATATCTTTAACTCTATTTTCAAAATACAAACAATCGATCCAAACAACTCAATATGATCTTCTTTATAAAAAAAATGCCTGAAGACCAACATTTATATTTTTTGAAAATTTTTACTATCTTCTTTTAGATAGATAAAAAATTTAAAATTTAATTTCCGAATATATTTTCATATAAAGATCATACATGCGAAATGATTCAGATTAACTGTTTCAATTTTAAATTAAAATTAGTGATATATGGTACGTACCAATCCAAGTTATGCCTCACTCCTTAAAAAAATAATCATATTCTGAAAATATTACGCGTTCAATGAGAACTGTCGAGTGATTAGCTCACCTAATTAATTATATAAAGAAATCCAGGAGTTGCATGGAATTATTGGCTAGTAAAATTAAAATAATTTAACCACGAGCCCAACGAGACCCGATGAACGGGGTCGGATCCCCTAAAGTAACTCAAAATTTGAGTTTGCATCCGGACCGTACGATCACCTTTAACATTTGTGTGAGCAGATCAAACAGTCCGGATTCAAACTAAAATAAATGTGTTACTTTAGAGAATCCGAATTCCAGTGAAGGGGGACAGAGTCACTGACACAAAACAAATTTTACCATTTTGTTTCTGATTTTTGCACCTTTGACCTTTGACTGAGTATTACTTTAATAAGTTATAACAGAATAACAACAAGAAGCTGATTTAGGGATCTCTGTTCCTTTTATTTTTTATTTCATTCTTTTTGTACCAACCAATTAACCAACTCTTTATTTATTTATTTATTTATAGAGAGTAAAGACCAAGCCCTTCTCCTTCTAGCCACCTTAATTTCTCTTTCTCATTCTACTCATAACAACCTAAAACCTTTAAACCCTAAACTAAACTAAACTAAACTAAACCCCTTTCCTTTTTATTATTTCACAAAAGTTGATGTCATGGAAATTTACTCTACTACCTTAACCTTACTATTTTCCCTCTCTCTAGTTGTTTTTCTGGATTCTTCTCTTGCGCTGCTCAATCCTGGTAATTCCCTATTAATTTATTGAAATTATTTATTGATTACTCTTTAGTTGTTCTGTTCTGTTAATTTTCTTTCTTTTATATGCAGCGGTCAATCTTCCAGCCAACAGTAATCGAGATACTGACAGCAAATTGGTAAGTAAATGCTTTTAATTAGACTTTGTCTGGATTCAAACATTGCTTAAAAATGCATTTCCAAGTTCAACAGAAGATAGAAAAAGATGATCATATAATTTGCTTAATGTATGATTTTATTTTATTTTACTTTACGTAAACCTCAGTACGAGATCACGCACGGCGGCGCCACAGGAAGAAGATGGTTGAGAGAAATGAGCAGTGTAAAAAATGAAGGCATGAGAAAGGGGTCAAGAAATCATGATGCAAACCCTCATTTATCCCGACCTACTGTTGTTCCGATTCACGTTCACGCAAAAATACCACACAAGGGGCCGCAAGATTCAGCCACAGAAATATTCACTCTGATCAACAAGGACTACAACCCGTCGAACCCGAGCGGACAACACCGACGGCCAATTCACAATTAATTAGAGAACACTCATCAATAACCCAAACCCTAATTTAGTTACGGTTAGACCTCTCTTGCTCTCTCATCCTACAATATTTTGTAAATAATGTTCAAAGTAAATGTGGTTTAGATGGATAGCTAGTGGAATTTGTTATGCTTGATCGTATTGCAAGTTTGGCTGGATTTATTTAGTCCTTTTAATTTTATTTTGGGCCCAATAAATCAGGCCCATTTGAACTAAAGGAATCTCATTAATTAAAATGTACATGAGCAACTTGTATTAAACAAACAAAATCCAGTCAGTCCATTATACATGAAATGAAACAGCTCCATATCATTTTCTCTACAACCCTTGCACAATCAAATAAAAATGCAAAACAACTATTTACCTTTAGCTAACATAACCTCTCTCTCTCTCTCTCTAACCTCCTGCCCTTGCACCAAATAACAAAGCAGGATACTGGAACAAAAAAAAAAAGAATAATTCTAGACAGATTTCAACATAGCATTTTGAACATACGTATTGAATATATGATCTCACATGCAAGCAGCTGAATTTATTTCAAAAACTGCAACAAAATAAATTAGATCTCCATCCACAGTGCTTCCTGTATCTCCTTCGGTCGGCCTTTGCCATTTTTATCGGACTGCTGTTCCACTCATTCTGCATTCTGCGCATTATTTAGCATGCAAATTCAGCAAAATAACATCAAAACAACATTTGAAAAACATACTGAAATTGGTATTTCAGGCATGATTAAGTCATTTTCATGCTTTGTAGCGGCACATGATGCGGTCTATATTTTCGTTGTTTTCTTACTGGTATCATGGTTGATATTTTGCAGGAATAGACAGCGATATGCCCTTATAGTATATTATTATATTTACAAAGAAATAAAATTCTTACATGGGGAAGGCAAAAGACCGAGCACTTGTTGTGCTACTATCAGAACGAATGGATAGGCTACCAGAATAAGCTATGCGTGCCGAGTTATTACCCGGTAACTCTATTTGCGGTATGTTCAATTCCCCGCAATGCTGGGAAAATGACATGCGAGAGGTGAGCTTTGGTCCACCAAAATTATGGCCATTCTCTGCTTCTGCGTGGCATGATGGCACGGATCTCGATGTGTCCAACATCTCTTCTGTGCCATTCATTTCAGTGCCTGACATCACAGGCAGTGAAGCGGGATGTTCTTCAGTAATTTCATCAGAAGAGACATCAACTTTGCTGCTCTTAACGGGTTCACTGGCATCAGACCCGGTCGTCACTGTTGCTTCATGGGAATGCTTCTCTATACTCTGTATTTGTAATGATGAATTTTAAAACAAAACAATTAGTAAACAAAAAACAGACTAATTATTACTTGTCTTTTTTTTTTTTACAATTTTATATTATATGTCAAATATGGACATACCTGAACAGCCGATTTCTTTTCATCAATTTTTTTGAGCTGAAGGTCAGCTGCTTTTTTATCTTCAGAAAAGAAAAGTTCTTTCAAGCTTATAGTTTTCTCATCTAAAATCTCTCCAATTACAACCTCCTTTTCATCTGGTACCGAACTATGATCCTGCACGGTCTTCAAAGCAATCTCCTCCCCTTCTTCTGTTATATTTGAAGTAATCATCTCATTTTCTTCAATTTTATTTGGAGAAAGTTTTGCACCTTCATCTATGCAAACATCCTTAATTATGTTCTCGCTTATAACCACTTTGTCGGGGCATGTGATTTCGGTAATGGTTTTGTCATCATAAATGCCTTTATCTTCTTCAAGGTCAAGGTCATTTTCGTCATTTGTGGATGGAACTTGAATTTCATCTTCACACGATAATTTGGAGTCTCTCTTCAGATTTTCATCGGCTTTGCTCAGCGCAACATTTATGTCTTCAAAGAAGTTATGGTTATATGACTTCTCACTATCTGTATCATACATAATACATGTTATGTAAATAGTGAAATTTCATAACCAATTAATTCTCATCAAAGTAACAACTAATTAATTACAAGTTTTTCTTCTTCAAAATTTGATGCTGATCAATTTTTGCAATTTGACTAATAAACTTACACATAAATTGAGTTGTTACACAGACAAAAGTTAAAAACAAATGAATTTAATTTGACAGTTTCCACACCTATTTTCATGTTCTCAGCTGTACGCTCAAACGATTTGCATGGATTGGACAAGATATTCTGAAAGTTTCCTGAAAAAGGAATAGGAAAAAGAAATGTCAAATTTACATACCAAAAATATACTCATCAAATTAATTAGTAAGCAATAAGCATTAACTCAACAAATTAGTAAATATTATTTTTGTGGAAGGGGACATCTATTAAAGAATAAAAAAAGGATTATAGCAATCAAAAGCAAGAATAAATCTTCCAAATATGTTACTGAAAACCTGCACCAAAAGTTTTAAGGTTGCCTGAATTAGAGGAGAAAAGAATAGATAAAATTTAACAAATGAAATGCCCCCAATGTTCCCAAATGAAATGAAATGAATAGAATGATATTCTTTTCTGGATAAGTAGAATTGCCCCTATTCATTCCCCTATTCCAGCATTAATTAATACCAGGTAAAAAGTACTAGAAGGCAAGAATACAGATGCGACTTAAAAAGAAACCATCAGAAATAATTTGTTAAATAGAGGCAGAATTAAATGCACCTAACAACTACTTGATAAAAAATCAAGAAAATGAAAGTTATATAGAAAGAGAAAATACACCCACTATACATGCATGGGACAGAGAAAGTGACCCAAAACAGAAGAAAATAAACTTCTGATTAAATCTCCAGCTACCAAAATTAAATGCAATTTCTCTTTTTCCAAAATCACCCTTTAGATAGAAAAACAAAGATATTGAGAAAGAAAGTTTTGCTTAGATCCACCTTCAAACCTTGAATGTTTCTACTAACAAATGAAACACTAGTATATATGCAAATTTTGACTTGTTTTTAAATTTGGGCAAAAACGGACAAAATAAATTTAATTAGTTCAAGTAGGATGTCTCTATATAATATACATATATATATGTCAAAGCACAAATCAAATTTGTACTACTGATTGACAGTGATATATACTTGAAAAAGGATGGAAATTAAAGCATAGAGTTGGGTGTTTTTGTTCATAGTTTGTTTCTAATTCTGTACGTAATTGCAAGTAAATCACAATCAAAATAAATATGAGAATTAATGAATTTCCTTGTTTTGTTTATTGGAAGTTGATGAAGGTAATTAATATATGACATTTACTTCATACCCACCAACTTAATAACTAGATATATGTCATAATCACAGCTAATCGTAACCAAAACCTAACCTAACTTTTCTTCTTTCTTTTTCTTTTCTTTTTTCTTTTAAAAGAGAGAGAGAGAGAGAGAGAGAGTGAGAGCACATCTAATAACAGTTTTGTTCGTTATTAACTAAAATAAGGTCAAAGCAAGGAAAAAAAAGAATAAGGAAAACTAATTATAAACCATCAGAATCAGAATCATAATCATAGTCAATCCCGTGCAAGGAAATTTAAATGTTTTCTGATAAGAAGAGAAAATAGGACTAAAAATTATGTTTCAAAACATATATACTCTTTTCCTATTATTTTTGAGAAACAGAATACAAAGATTAATTATTAAAAGAAACAGAGAGAAATGAAACATACAACCAACACTTTGTGTGCGCTTATCAGGATGCTTTCAGCACAACAACAAAAAAAGAATAAAAATGATATGAGAGAAACAAACAGAGAACTTGACATAAATATAAAAACAGTGCATATCTCTTCAGAAGAGAAAGTACAGTACCTTTTTTCCTTCTACGAATCTCTCTCTCTCTCTCTCTGTTATCTCTATTTCTCTTTGTGTGTTTTGAGTTTGGATCTCTCTCTCTCTCTCTCTCTATCTCCAGAAAGTGCCAAAACTTGGAAGGAGAAGAAAGAATTCGAAAGAAAAGCAGGTAAAGTGGAAATTCAAATAAAACCCAAAATTTGTATATTTTTGAAAAGGGGGGTTGAGAGTTGAGAGTTGAGAAGATCGAGACCTTGGATCTCTTTAAAGTTTAAAGAGAAGAGGCGACAACGCGCTAGAAAAGCCACTATATCTTGCCACACAGACACTCTTTTTTATATTATGAGAGAAGAGATTTGCAAGTAATTTATGATTATTATATTATCAAGGGGCTTCGTTTGCATAATATCAAGTCAAATGAGAGAGAAACAGATATTAGCTAGCTGCACTTTCAACTTTCACAATTTCTAATCACACCCCTAACTATTTCAAATTATTTATTTCTTTTATATAATATGTTATCTTATTCGCCCGGTTTTACTTTTCTTCTTCTTTTCTTTTATTTTGATTTTATGGTTTATATGTCATGTTTATTTTTTCTTCTCATTTAAAATGAATATTTGTTTGATACATTAAAGATGCAATGTAATTTTTAAAAACAATACAACTCGTATGTATTTATGTGTATGTATGAATTATCACACTATTAATTGTATTTTTTAGCACCATATATACACATCTTTACCACTTAAAAAAAAATTATGTGTCAAAATTTGCTTAAAAATACATGATATTATCTCATTTTAAATTTTTGTTTGTTCTTCAATAAATTCTTTTCTTTTTTATAGAAGCGAAATCAAGTAGCAATTCTTAGTATAATAAATGCATGCTACTTGGTGTTGACATGCAATAATGTTTTAATGTGACGAATGTCAGAAACAATAACTACATATGCTTTTAATAAAAATTTCAGAGCACTCACATTTTATACATATTTGAGTTGTCTTCTCTCTAATTATAATTGTACGGATTTAATTAAGAATCAAAGGATATATATATATATATAGAGAGAGAGAGAGATGGGCTATGGTGCATTGCAATGCATAGGCACCCTTGTGCATTGGACCATAAATCATCGATTCAAAGTCCAAATGACCGATCCAAACCGTTCATCTTGTTCTCCATATTAATATGTGCTTGGAGACCAAATTTTACATTTTTTGGAATTGTTTTACTATTTATTAAGCCACTTTGAAAGTTTCTGATCCAACGGTGAACAGTAAAAACAGTAAAATTTTCTGGACCACCAGATCAGAAACTTTCAAAGTGGCTTAATAAATAGTAAAGAAATTCCAAAAAATGTAAAATTTGATCTCCAAGCACATATTAATATGGAGAACAAGATGAACCGTTTGGATCGGTCATTTGGACTTTGAATCGGTGATTTATGGTCCAATGCACAAGGGTGCCTATGCATTGCAATGTATAATAGCCCATCTCTATATATATATATATATATATATATATTATATATATATATATATATATATATATATCCCTCTTAATTCTTACCTTGCAATTTTGCTGAAAATGTCAAGTAATTGAATTGTAGGATTTTTTTTTTTTTTTGGAAGATTTTACTGTACTATTTTAAGTAAACAAATTAAACCATGATTGTTTGCAAAATGGAAACATAATTAAATAATGAAAATGTATTGAAAATATATGAAAGATGCGACAAGGACATAATTTATTTCCAATATGGAACTAGTCTTATATATTGACGCGCGTATAATAAATAATAAATAAAATAATAAAGGCTAAAAGAAAAGGGTCCCGTTGAATATATATATATATATATATATATAGTGCTTGGCTATTATGCTTATATAAGCATATGCCCACATATGCTTAAATAAGTATTTTTGCGTTTTCAATGTTCAAATGGTCGATCCGACCGTTCCTCTTGTTCTCCATATTAATATGGCTTGGAGACCAAATTTTACATTTTTTCTGAATTTTTTTTACTATTTATTAAGCCACTTTGAAAATTGCTGAGCATATGGTCCAGAATTTTGAAAACCCTGTTTTTACTGTTCACACCAGATCAGCAATTTTCAAAGTGGCTAATAAATAGTAAAAAAATTCAGAAAAATGTAAAATTTAGTCTCCAAGCACATATTAATATAGAGAACAGAATGACCGGTCGGATCGACCATTTGAACATTGAAAACGCAAAAATGAGTTATAAGCATATGTGGGCGTATGCGTATATAAGCATAGTAGCAGCCCTATATATATATATATATATAATATATATTAGATATATAGAGGAGGGTTCCAATGCCTCAATTTTTCATGCCTCCATTTTTAAAACTTTAATAACTCAAAATTTAAAACTTAAAAGTCAAATAAAACCGTTGGATATGATCTATATCATTTTATCTATGCACGTGTAAAAAATTATGACATTTCAATTTTATTTTGG
>JAJGRW010000221.1:0-103765 GCA_025461045.1 Carex parvula | reverse complement strand
TTTCTTTTTTTACTTGCTTTAATTTATATTTAATTTAGATTTGAATTCAATTTATATTTAATTTAGATTTAATTTAGATTTAATTTACAATTAAATAGGTTAGATAATTTCGGATTTATTTTGAATGAATTTAATTTTAATATGTAGAACAAATGTCGGACGATTGGGCGCAAAGAGCTTCCGCCGATTTTTTCGACCCTACGCCATCTGGATACCATCCAAATATGTCCGCAATAGAAAGTAGGCTTCCACAAGAACCACAACTTTTTCCACAAAATCCCGCACAAATGCAACCGCCGTATCCACAAAATCCCTCTCAAATGCCACCACCTATTTATCATCAACAAGATCCTAACTATTATCCACAAAATCCCTCCCAAATGCCACCACCTAATTACTATTATTCTAACCCTTCATATGGAGCAGGTACTGCTTCTACAGGATTGACTCAATACACCGTCCCTATAGAAAGCACTCCCTCGACAAGTGTCCCGGAAATTCAAGTCGAAGTTGTCCCCGCAACCCAAGGCGAAGGTGTTGCTCCCATCGAACCACCGAAGAAGAGGAAAACCAAGGCGCCCGAATACAAGGCTGATTTTTGGCGGTATTATCAAAAGACTTTTCATGCGAGTGGAGTTGTCCATACTCTAAAATGTAAGGTACGCGGTTGCAATGTTATTTACGAGTATAAACTTGCAAATGGTATGTCCACATTTAAGAAACATGCCAAAGGTCATGCGAAAAAGGGTGAGCTACCACAAGAACATGCGGACCCGCGGTTAGTCCAAACCCTTATGAACCCGGATGGTAGTAGAACCCACCAAAGATATGATGAAAAAATAATGCTTGAAGAATTTGTCCGATATATTGCCCACAAGGAACAACCAATTAGTATGAGTAATTGTAGTAGTTTTGCCCGGCTTGTAATTCGAGGGTGTGCTCAACCATTGTATAAGAAAATCCATCATAGAAAAATGGTACGTGAAATGAAAAACCAGTTTATCCAAAAGAAAAACGACCTACTAGCTACATTTGGATATGCAAATTATAATGTCTCCATTACCTCCGATATATGGACTGCCGGTAAACATGGCCTAGGGTACTCTTGTATTACCGGTCATTGGATCGATGATAATTGGGTTTTACAAAAACGGATTTTAAGTTTTCGGGTGTTAGATTCCCCGCACACTGCACAAATTATTTACCATTCAATTATTGAGGTTTTACAAGAATATAATCTCAAAAGGGATTTACGGAACAAGATTTTTTCTATCTCATTCGATAATACTAGCAACAATGTAGCGTCCATCCATCATTTCATCCGGTCCCTAAACCCAATCATGAATGGCACTGTTTCACCAAAAGTGTGCTTGCCATATACTAAATCTTACCGTAAAAGATGGTCTTAAGGTAGAAGCCGTAAAGGACTTGATTATTAAATTCAATGGAGGTCTTGCCCATATTTATTCAAACCAAAAAAGAAAACAAAATTTCGCAGCTTTGTGCGAAAGAATAGGTTTGGGCAAAATGAGGGTACCTTGGGATATAGACACCCGTTGGAATTCCACCTACAGGATGCTGCACCGATGCATTCCTTACAAGGCGGCTATAGGGGAGATGTTGAGATCGACGAACGAAGGACAAGCTTTGGAACTCACCGACCCCGAATGACAGCGAATAATAATGCTTGCACAATTCCTTAGAACCTTTTTCACCGCAACCGTGAAATTATCTTGCTCGTACACACCGACGGCACATGAGTTGTTGCACCATCTCTACTATATTTCCAAGGTGTACCGTGACATGGAAGATAGGGATAGTGAGGATTCCCCTCTCCATCCGATCGTAGCAGCCATGATGGCAAAATTTCTTAAATATTGGGAAGAGGTACCCCTCTTGACCGTTCTCGCAAACTGCCTCCATCCGACATACAAGAAAAAGTTCATGGTAAAAATACTCGTAGCCTACAAGAAAAATCTAAAATTAAATTTGAGGGACGAGGAGCCCCGCGTACAACGGGCATTGGAGGACATGTTTGCCATATACAGAGAAAGAAGAAATGCCGACCAACCGCCTTCGACCGGTGGCGTGAGGTATGAATATAAATATACATATGTTTTTAATATTTATTATTTATAATATCTACATTATTTGTCCACTAATTTTTTCTATTGTTTTAATAGTCTATCCACACACAGCAGTACTAGATTGTTAGGCAATTTTCAGGATGATGACGACCCGACGGGATTCCAAGGTAACACGAACGAGTTAATCAGCTACTGTTTGGGGACCAACGAAAATGAAGGAGTTGACTTCATGGATTGGTTGAGGAGGAATGCAACTGCCTATCCAACACTGGCGATGATGGCCCGTGACATATTTGCCGTGCCCGTGTCAACCGTCCCTTCTGAATCCTGTTTTAGCTCGGTGAACAGGATCCTTACCAATAAACGAAGTAAGCTGGGTGCACATGTTTTCGAGAGACTTGTGTGCTTGAAAGACTGGATTGATGCTGAAAATCGCACGCAACATGCCATGAGATTGGAAGCGTCATCATCCGGTGTCGACACTCAAGAAAGCGATACCGAGGGACCTGAGCCTAACGAAGATTCGGACGGTGAGTAAGAGAGCGACCTATGGTATATGCACAACAACTACTAGATAGGCAGTGTCGGTATAAAATTCTAACCTCTTTTAATCTTTATTGTTATTTTTTTAAATTATAATTTCTAAATATTTCAATTGTTTCATTTTAAAGAATAATTACTAACAAAAAAAAAAGTTAGAACTCCGCCTATGTTATTTTACATAGCCGGTCCCAAGTCCGAAATAAAGGAGGAGGGTAACTTTTGTTTTTAAATCTATTGTTTTAAAATAATTCGGTTTTAAAGATAAAAAATAATTCGGTTTTAAACTAATTCGGTATATCTCGATTTTAGAATAATTTGGTTTTAGACTAATTTGGTTTTAATAAAATTCGGTTTTAACTTAACTTGATTTTGTTATAACAAAAATATATTGAGTTCAAATAAAAATAAATAAAAAAAAAACTGAAAAAAAAACAGATGAAAATGTCTCTGGAAACAGGAAAAAAAAAAAAAAAAACGAACCGGACCGGACCTACCCGGACCGGACCGACCCCCGACCCGACCTAACCCGCCGGGTTTAGGCCGGGTAAGGGTCGGCCAACTCAGACCCCAACCCGACTCAACCCGTTGACCCGGGCTAACCCGTGCCCGAGTCAACCCGGGGACCAGTCGGGTTTGGACCGGACCGATCCGACCCGGACCCTTTTCATAACTCTAATTACAACAGCTAGTATCATGATGTGTACCAGCTAACCCTCATGCAACAATTAATTAATTAAGCTGCATGTGCTTACATCCACGTAAATTAATTAAAACAAAACCCCAACCCACCGCCATGAACCAGCAGGTTTCCCATTCTTAATTTAGTTTGTATGTCATCGATCTGACCCTCGTTTTTCATAAACCTAGCTCCAAGATGCCCGCCACACCTCCTGTACTGATCGATTATGGACAAGTATCATAAACTTGGAATTACCTTTTAATCGAAAACACTCCCTCCAAGTTGCAACAGCATAGGGGCAAGAAAAAAGGAGATGAACCACGCGCAATTTTCAACTGACAAGCCGAGCACATGACACAACTCGGCACACATGCAATCCTATATATATACTTGTCCATAATCTTGAATGTTGACTAAATTTCGGTAAAATATATATATATATATATATGTATGTATATATATATATGTATGTATATATATATATGTATGTATATATATATGTATGTATATATATATATGTATGTATATATGAGGAGGGATCCACTTACAACAAATTTGAGTTACAACAAAGTTACAACATTCATTTTTTTCATTTTCAAAGTCCAAATCGTCGATCCAACCGTTCAACATGATCATCTAAATAATATGTACTTGCAGATCAAATTTTATATTTTTTTGAATTTTTTTACTATTTATTAAGATGGGTACAAAATTCAATGGTCTAAGTATGGCTATTTTTTGTAAAATACTTAATAAATAGTAAAAAAATTCAAAAATGACAGAACATGTGGAGATACTTAATAAATGGTCTAAGTATGGCTATTTTTTTTTTTTTTGAAAGGACGCATGTGGAGATATTCCTTCCAAATTAACAATAATGACAGAACATGGGCATTTTCTCTGCACCTACGTACCAGTTGCATCCTTCGTATTTTAAAGATTTGTTAGGATATATATGTGATATTTCCTGTTTAACTTACACAAATATAATTATGGCTTATGTTATTTTTCAGTATGGATTTCTCTCAAAGCAAAACGCAACATGTGCTTGTGTTTTCTTGGAAGAAAAATGTAAGTTGCATATATATATATATTATATATATATTTTAAATTTAAATGTCTACTAATAATTTTATTGATAAAAAATGTATTTATAACGAGTCAAATCACTTTAATTCTTATATCTATTCTTTTATTCTCACGAAATATTCTATAATCTTTTAATCCAAACTGTTTAACATAATCTCTATATTAAAATGCGCTTGGAGTTCAAATTTTATATTTTTTTACTATTCATTAAGTATTTTACAAAGCTAATGTTTTCAGATCATTGAACTTTGTACCCATGCATGTTAATAAATTGTAAAAAAAAAAAAATGTGAACTTTGACCTCCAAACACATTTTAATATAGAGATCATGTTGAATAGTTTGGATCGACTGTTTGGACATCAAAAGGGGGATTCACAATCGTTTGGTGGGAAGAACCTTGTAAATATTCATTTTCTTTATATCAATATATCTGTTGGCGGCACTTCGCCGCCAACCTTGAAAAAAAGAAAAATTATATTGTAAAATGTTGCTACGATAGAATGTTGTAGGTGGATCCCTCCTATATATATCTTAAAAATAGACGAGCAATTTGTATGTATTAATTTATCGGAGTCAATTTAGTTTATTAGAAAAGCTGTGATATTTTAAATTTTAGTTTATTTGAAAACTCCTAATATTTTTAAATCGAAGTCATCACATATAGCTAGAGGTGACAGTAACCCGACATTTTTATAATATCCAAAGTTTAATAAAAATTAATTAATATACTCATATCCCCTGAGTATTTATAAAAATACTCATACCGGTTATTTTCTGACCGGTACCCTATTTATTTGCATACCGGCTATTAAATGGCCAGTACTCTTAATTTTCTTTTTTAGAAACACTATGAAGAGCTAAGATGTTGACATCTAACACTAAAAATTCAAATTTTTAGTTTAAATTATTGGTTAGATTACTTCTTTGATGTATAATTAGCATATTTATACTAAAATACGCTAAATTACTTGAAATTATGTTAAATTACGCTGAATTGCACTAAATTACATTAAATTACGGTAAATTATGTTAAATTATGCTAAATTACAGTGCATCATTGATGTTTTTGTAATGAAACATCGATGTTTTATTAGCCTTAGCATTGCCAATTAAGTAGGGTAGTGCTAAAAAAATATTGGTGCGTCGCTGATATTTTTGTAATGAAACATCGATATTTTATTAGTCTTAGTATCGGCAATTAAGCAGGGTAGTGCTAAAAAATATCGATGCGTCGCCGATGTTTTTGTAATGAAACATCAATGCACTTCTGCCATCATTAAGTCGTGCATAAAGCATCGGTGCGTCATCGGTGTTTTTGCACGAAAACATTATTTTTTTTTTAAAAAACTTTAAACGGCCATAACTTTGGCTAGGAAACTCGGATTTGCGTGTACGACTCCAATTCAAAAAACTTGGGACGAGACGGGGGCAATGGCTCCGTAGGGGTCATCCCTAGGGGGCTGACGGAATCAGAATTGCAAAAAAACATCATTTAGTGTCTCAAAAATTGAGTTAAAGTTTTTTATCATCAGTAGACACACAACGACCCGTATGCGGCTAATGATTAGGAATGATAGGAAACCTGAATCACATTAAAATAACTGGATCAACCTGAACTAGTGAAATTATTAAAACTTAGTACCTAAAAAAAACGTAGTTTAGTGTTGGCATGTGGCTAGTAAATTTAATTACTTGAAATTATGTTAGCGGAATTTTGCGTATTTCAGTATAATTATTATAATTTTGCGTATTTCAGTATAATTAGTGAAATTTAATTTAGTGTAATTCAGCGTAATTTAACATAATTTCAAGTAATTTAGCGTATTTTAGTATAAATATGCTAATTATACATCAAAAGAAGTAATCTAACTAATAATTTAAACTAAAAATTTAAATTTTTAGTGTTAGATTTCAGCATCTTGCTCTTCATAGTGTCTCTAAAAAAAAATTAAGGGTACCGGCCATTTATAGCTAAAATAATTCTAAAATTATATTAGCTCGCCCCCACCTCACCGGCTCCACCCTCTCAATATTTTGTAAACTAATTATAAAGAACTACAATATTAAATTATTAGTTGCTGGATTTGTAACCAAGTTGGCTGTTGTTTTGAGTTTTGTAAAAAAAAAGGGGAACCTTAACAGAATAGAACTCGACACATTAAGCAAATACATCCTCGAGCCATATCGATCGTGAGAAGGTATTGTTTAAAAATAGCAAAACTATGCAGAGAACGTATTCATTAAAAAATTGTGCTCATATTTGAAAGTAACCCAATTCAGCAAGAGCTAGCATCAGCACCACCAATCTGCTAGCTACTATCTATCTTCTCCTCTCCAACCCTACCTAGCTATCACCCACCGTAAGAATTAAGATACAATGGGAATCTATTTTATTATCACCCATCCCTGCGACTGCCTTGCTCGCATCGAGATATTGGTGTTACTCACAGCGCTGCTCTTGGTAGTGCGTTACATCCTCGACATGTTCCGTCGCAGATCTATCAGTACGTCTTTTCGTGTTCTCCTCGGCATACTGGGTTCTCTGCCATATACACTCCTCGACTATACAATTGGGCTCATGCAACTAACTAAAAGCAACAATGACGTGTACCAGGTATGGGCTGTTGTATTGGTTACGCTTCGGTACAGTATCCGGGCTACTCGAGTATCTAATATATATGGTAAACAGAGCCCGATTCATGACATGATGACGTCCTTGTGGACGGCCAACCTCCTCGGCACCAGGAGCACTCTGCTAAAGATTCCTCTTTGGTTGCTGTGGTCTCTCAATTCTTTCAGAATTATCTTAGGATTTGCAGACACAGAGTTGACCTCCAGTAGGCACCGGAGGCACTTGAGGTTGATCACCGAGTACATGCGTACTGAGCACAACCACCCTCCTTCAGAGGATTACGATGCGACACGCATGAAGGGGTACAAATACTTGGTTTGGGGAGAAGACAAACAAAAGGTCAAAAGTGACCCACTTGAGTACAAAGTCCGGTTGGAGGTGACTAACAAGAAAAAATTTATAACCACCAACAAAGTTTGGAAACATAAAGGTGATTTACTTGGTGAACCGGACAAATCGAATGATCTTAAGGATTTATGCCTCGCATTTGCTTTGTTTAAGCTGTTGCGTCGTCGGTTCTTTGGCCTTCCAATCCATGAGGCCAATAAGCAAAAGACAAAGGAGTTGGTCCTAAAAGGATTAATTCAAAATAAAAACTATGACAGGGCATTTAAGATTATTGCGGCAGAGCTTGCCTTCCTCAATGATTTTTTCTTTACACGATATCCAGTAATATTCGCTAGAGGTTTTCCCTTCCTGAGACTGGTGTTGTCCCTGTCTGTAATTGGAGTGGCTTTATATCTCACTGTCATCTTTTATCACTCAAGTGGTCGCCTCGCAGATTACTTGAGCAAAACCTCCAATGGAATTGCTGTCACCTGGATACTCCTTCTCATTCTCGCAGTAAAGGAGTTCTGTGAGATGGTTTTCTATGTAATGTCCGACTGGACCAAGGTGGTGTTGATATCAAATTATGTTCAGAAGCCATTGTGGAGAAGGTGTACTCCTATCATGTGTTTAGCGAAGTTATTGTGCAACTGTGAAATAGTGAAGAGGTGGCATGGCATTCTTTGGCAATACAACCTTCTTCAATCTTTTCGGTACAGGAATCCACGGTTATCAGGTTATCCGCTGTATACCTGGACTCCTCGTGTCTTTTTCAAACATCTTCCAGGTTACCAAGGAAACCCTCGAAATACGTTTCTCAAGGAAGTAAAAGAAGCGATAAGTAAATCGCTTGAAGAGTTCTGTGAGAAGCCTGAAGACCTGGACAAATATTTATCAAGGGTAGCAAATTCCCATCATGAACATTTAGACCAAAAAATCCCACTGACAAGTGAGTTTGCAACAGAAACCCAAAAAATATTAGTCTGGCACTTGGCAACCTGCTACTGTGAAATTAAGCTTGCGAAAACCTCCCAAAACACCCAAACACAATCAGAATACAAAGCGGCTACAGCATTATCACAATACTCGGCGCATTTGCTGGTTTGGTGCTCTCATTTGCTTCCAGGCCGCAGTCTTGTTGCCACCAGCCTCTTTAATTCAACTTCAGCGACAACCCGGAATCTCCTTGGTAGCTGTAAATCATGGGGTGATGTTGTAGACAAACTAGAAAACCTAGTAAAAGAGAATGATGGTGGTAAGGATGAAACAAAGGTTAGTAATGATCATAAGGATGCCAAGGAAAGAGAACAGAATCTGTCGAAAAGGGATAGAAGGCGGAAGAAAGGGCCCTTTCAGCAAGATTCTGCTCTCTCGAAAAGGGATAGAAGGCGGAAGAAAGAGCAGGATAGAGCTCGCGTTATAACAAATAAAATTATAAAAGTTGGCGTGAAGCTTGGAAGATCCCTATTTGAACTATTAGTGGAGAAAGAGACAGTCGACGACACTAAACTGTGGAAGTTTCTGGAGGAATTCTGGGCAAGGTATCTGCTGCATCTCGCTGCCTTGGTTAGTCCAGATGACCATAAGAAATTACTCTGCGCAGGTGGAGAGTTTCTTACCCATGTATGGGCATTGCTATCCCATGCTGGTGTCTTAGTGGAAACCGAACAGGATCCACCTTCATTCGGCTAGCTGTTCCCTTCCCTAAGTAGTAGTAACTAGTAACTGAGTTAATTGTGCTTCATTTGGAGGTTGCAAGAATTGACGCTTAGAATTCAGAACAACCGGCTTTTTAAATTGAATTTATTTCTCTTTTAATTGTATCTCTGTTTGTTGCTTTGATGTGGCACTGTAATTCAGTTATATGGAATTATTAATTGTTATTTTGTGTGTTATTATATTACGTACGTACATAAATTTGGACACAAGAATGAGTTAATTGGCCATGGTGCTACACTAGTAATTAAAGAGCTCTTTGTGTTGTAAGTTCATATATTAAGTAAGGTACCAAGAAATTGATACCAGCACTGAGACAGAACAACACTGATATACAGAACAATCCACACAGGGAGCAAATCTGCCAGGTGTGATTTAATTCAGTTATATGGAATTATTAGATAAGTACCCGACCAATTAATGCTTGATACGCTGTTGCAAGGGTCAATTGGCTATTCATTCATTGAAAAACATAATGAGGGTGGAGGGATATCACATAAACTAATATAAACTAGAGCTTTTCACTGTGATGTCCATTCGTAGAATTTCCAAAGATTTAATTACACAATATGCTCATTTTTCTTTGTAAGGTTGTAAAACTCCAAGATTAATTAATTTTTGTTCATCATCATATTCGGTTCAAAACATTTTTCAACAAAATCCCAAACAACAAGGATTGTTAATTAATTTATCATACATATTTCTTCCCGTGAAAATTTTAAAATATATAGCAAATATAATTGAATCTTTAACATATTTAGAGGTCACCATTGTTAGATTAAGATTTCTCAAATTAAATGTTCTTTAACTTAGACTTGGGAAGTTTTAGTGAGATGTTGAAAGTAACTTGAGACTTTGAACATCTCACTTCATTTCCCATAACGTATATATTATCGAAATATGGATAGCTATCTATCAGTATTTCAAAAAAATATAAGGTGTTCATCTACACCATGCTAGAAAAAACGATGGAGGAAACTGCGGAGGATTATCTGCAAGATCAATTATTTAATATATAGGTTCTCCATTTCTTGGTTGTTTTCGTGATTTTATATATACATATATATATATTATACATTTGGTGGCAAATTAGCTATACATTAAACATATTTAAGATATTTTTGGTAGTTGCATATTTCTAGAAAAAGATTGAAGGAAAACAGTTAATTAATTTTCAGTTACCAATTGATTGGGGCATAAGTTTTCTTGCCTTCATCTCTGTGGAGCTGTTATCCAGTAGATATATATTTCATTTTTTAATATAATCCTTTCGTCGTCACTATTTTGTTTGTATATATATGTGAGATGATGAATATTGAATACGAATTTTTTAAATTTCTCTCTCCTCGATCTTCCTTATGTTTCTGTATATGCATGGAGAAACGAAATAAAGGACCGGAGTCGTCGTTTCCAAATTTCGGCTTCGGCGCATGTAGCAAGTAGTAACGACAAGTTATCAATACTGTGTTTCACAACGGTCCGTATTGTGTTTCACGCTTGAACGTGACATTTCTCGATGAATTACAAGTTATCAATATTTAAATTAGTAATTACTTGTTTTTCTCTAACTCTACCTACCAAACCTGATTAATTAAGTTGTTCAATGCATCGATCAATTAAGTCGGTACTTTTATTAATTAATTAGAGTTATATGGATGAGTAGGAATCTTAATAAACGTCCAAATTAAACAGGTTATATATAGTCTAGTTTGTCTTCAAGCAGGTGCATCAATTAATAAACTAAACAATAAACAAACTAATCAAGTAACTTTCATGTACCTTCCTCAAGATCTGCTTTGGCCGAAAGAACAAATTAACAAGTACGTACAATAGTTAGCTTTCCATCAAATCACTCGAAGTTTTTAAAGATACAATATATTTTAATGACTATTAAGATATATAAATATACAAATATTCAGATTCCTAATTTTATACCAATCCATCTAATTAAAATTCATTTATTTTATATACAAGTTTATAATGTATTCTATGAAAAAAAACTTATGATGTTATTTTATAGATACATATTTTATTTTATTCACCAGTTATTCATTTGCAAAAAACATATCATGACCCGTTACAACAAATGATACTGAGGGCAAGCAACTAAAACCATATATGCATGCGTTGACTTCAATTCTGCAATGGTCTTTTGCATTTTTGCTCCAGCAAGCTAGCTATGATCTAGTATCCCATACAACTAATGCTTATTCTCTTTCCAAGAACTCAACTTTAGCTCATTGGTGATTGCATTGCCTTCTCAGAAATCTCAGACAACTTAATTTTCAGTGGTGATTAATTGGCTTCTCCTCATAAATCTCAGGCAAGGTTCGTGAGCTAAACTCTATTTTGAGAACAACAATTGGATTTTTTAGAAAGAGAATTTCTTTCTCTCTTCATGTCCAATTTATCCTTCTCTAGAATCTTTTAATTATGGTAGAAACTTAATCAAACTTGTATAAAAAGAAATTATGAAATGTTATTTCAAAAAAAAATGAAAGAATGATTTGGCTTATTGTGCTTAATTATTTTGAGTTGAATGCTCACTGCAAAGCTTTTAATTTTTATATTTTTATATTAAATTTATCCTTAATTAATCTTTCTATATTAACTAAGTATTGTGCATCAGTGCATTGTTAACAAAAAAGGTAAAGTATGGTATGTTGTAAAGTATTTTTTTTTTACATTAATATAAATATTTTATTTTGTGGAAACTTTTTCTATTTTTTTTAAGTTTTGGTGGCGACTAAAGTTTAAGAGAAAAATGTCTAGTATGAAAATATAAATTATTATTACTATAAGATATCAATAAAATTCATTATGTGAGGTTAGACTTTTACATCTTAATAAATTTGTATTTTTAACATTAACAATTTCACTATTTGCAACAAAATTCAATTTATTTTTTTCTTTGAATTTACATATTAATTTTTGTTCAATTCATATTTGGTTTTTATTTTGCAAATTTTTTTTCCTCAACTTTTTGTTTTGAGTATATGAATCAATTATATAATAAACAAACCTAATATATTTTTGTTGAATGAATTATAAAATTGTAAACAAAAAATCATGCTTGAATTAAACAAAAATAATACAACTTTAAAGAAAGAATAAATTGAATAAATTTTGTTGCAAATAGTGAGAAAAAGAAATGTCTGTGTGAAAAATGTAATTTTATCTATGAAATGTTGATATCAAATTCTAGCCTTATATAATGAATTTTATTGAAATATTATAGCATAAATATAATAAATTGAATGAATTTAGATGTCCATGTGTTGAGTATTCAGCTCTCAAAATAACAGTAACCTCGTAGAAAGAAAAAAAAAATAAGCAAAGGTCATTAATTTTTCCTCTCTTTCAATGATATTTAATAATTTCCTTTTACATATTTGATACAAACTTAATTAACTATCATAGTTAAGAGATTTTAAAGAAGAATAGATTGGGGAAAACGGAGTAGGTCCGATTCTCCGATGGGCATCGGACTTATTTTTGGGTTCAATGGACTTCAATACTATCCGATCCGCATTAAGATCTGTGCGCACAAAAATTGAAGCAGACACATTCGGATTTTAATGCGGAGCGCACACATCTTAATACAGATCAAATAGTGATTGAGTCATCGAACCAAAGTAGATTTAGGAATTACAGTCATTTGACCGATTGTAAATACGTTTTTTATCAATGAAATTGTTAGGAGGCACTTAAAGCCACTAACTTTCAAAAAAAAAAAACTTAATTAATTTTAGTTTGGCATTTTTCATCACAGCTCCAAGAATGCACACCATGGCCAATATCCGTGCAATTATATCCTCATTCCTTTTGATTATGCAAACAAACAATGGAATATTAGCACGAATTGAGTTTATGGTGGTGTTGAATTCAATTCTGCTCTTGATATTATTTATTTTTGATACCTATCGACGCCGATCTCGTAGCCGGCTAGTCAAGTACATCCTTTTGGCAGTTGATGCAGCTTCTCAATCAATGGTCCTCCACACCTTGGGACTGATGGAGAGTGCATCTCTAAGGAACAACCTCTTTGAGGTCTGGGCTGTCCTTCTGGTTGCCCTGCGATATAGTGTCAACTACATAACAGTGTACGGGCTCTTCCAAGGTCGATTACAGTGGAGTATGGAGTTTGGTTCAGCAGTATCGTCCATATGGGCTGCTAGGCTGAATGGTACGAGGGATTCTAGTTTCAGAACACCCCTGTGGTTCCTTTGGGCACTACAACCATTAAGGGTTGGTTACATGCTTTTAGCATATATGGGGGCTTGTCAGTCATATCGGCAAGGGCGCAGTTCAGTTCTTATTGCCGATTATATGGAGAACGAAAATGAACAAGAAGACCCTGAAGCAAGAAGTAACAAAAGTGATTCATCGAACAACCCAGAATATAAACCCAAAGGTACCAATCACGGTGATGATGATGATGATGATTGTGGGGTGGGTCCAAGAACTGACAGCAGGGTATCAAATCAAAGGGGCAACTTAATTACCAATTCACAAATTGTAAATGAAATTGAGGAAGTCAGTCAGACTGGTGACCAAGAACCAAGCAGCTGCCATCCAAATGCTGAGCCACATCAATTGAAGGGCACAGGAGAAGCCGATACGAGAACCAATGTACCAAGTAGTTTTGAGGATTATGATCCAGTATCAATGAGAGGATATCAGTATATTATCCAGGGCGAAACCTGGCAGGAAGTGGAAGCCGAGATGCTTGAACTTCAAGACAAGCTTCAAGTGACCGTCACTTGCAAAGAGAAGTTCATCACTCTTGAGAGGATTTGGATGTGCGAAGGTAAATTACTGGGTGAGTGGGGTGACAAAGAGGGTGAACTGAAGGACCTGTGTCTCTCTTATGCTCTCTACAGGCTCCTTCGGTGCAGATTCGACGGCTTTCCCTTACCAAAAAAGAGCATCCCCAAGACTCGCACATTATTGGTGGATGGTATCCTCTCTATGACCAAAATCATGAGAGTACAAAAAAGGGAAACAAGGGGGCAGAAGAATTACAAGAGGGAAACAGAGAGGAAAATGAGGGTACCGAAGAGCAAGATGCGACTGAAAAGCAACAGAATTTATTGATAGAATGTTGTTTGGTACCTGCTAAAGCTGTATGGAATCATTTCATGAATGCAATACGGTTAATTCCTCCTTTTAATAAAAAAAAGAAGCAGCGGGAGGTTGCAGATAGAGTTTTTGAGATCACTGGGACAGAACTATCATTTCTCAACGATTACATGTATTCCAGGTTACCCATCATATTCTGGAGAGCAGGAGGTCTCATTGTTTCCATATTTCTTTATATCAACATATTTGCAAGTACGTGCTGGGTTCTATCTACAGTTCATGAGTACACTCCTTCAGAAGGTGATTTCACTCATGTAATACATGGCCATAACATAGATGTTATCATTACCTGGGGCATGCTGTTGTTTATTTTGTTCAAGGAGACATGGGAAATCCTGATCTACTTGTTCTCGGATTGGACCAAAGTTGTGTTGATTTCCATGTATGTTCAGCATCCTTGCATGAGGAACTGGCTCATGGAGTACTTCTTATGGTTTCTTTGCAAGTACTGCTCAATGGTTGGACGATGGCATGGCAAAATTGACCAATACAACTTTCTCGAGGCATACGATTATAAACCACCATTATGCAATCTAGCACATTATATAAGCCTTGGTTCGGTGCCTAAGGCTAATGATGGAGTGGAAAGTAAAAATCAGATTGTGTTACCAAAGGAGGTAAAGAAAGCTATTGTCAAGTCGATTTCTTCATTATTAAAGAAAGAGCTGAAAATGGGCCGTCTGCAGTGGGGAATGGCTACCATATTGAGTAGGAATAACTTAACCGAAGCAACCTCCCAAATGCATGAATTAGAAAAACTACACCCAAGTTCTCACATAATCCTGGTCTGGCACATTGCAACAAGCTTCTGTGAAATCGAGCTCTGTCGAAAATACAACATTTACTTGGCAGACTTTGAGTTGCCTTCGCTCTGGTCATCTCTAAATGGTTGTTCTTCTGAACCTTTTCTGGTAAAGCTAGAGAGGCTTGATAAAGACCTAAGAGAAAACTTTGTAGTAGCAAACAGTTTATCACAATATTGTGCTCACCTGCTAATTAAACAACCAGATTTGCTACCAGACCACATTTTCATTGCAGAGGAGGTTTTTCAACATGCCGTGCAAGAAGCTCGCAATATCTTAGAGGGGTGTGATACATTGCAAACAATCTATAGAAGGCTGATAAGAGAAGGGAGAAAGGTTGAAAAATCTGAAAATGAGAATCCTGAAAATAATAAGAATACTATAATGAGACTAAGTGCATGGCTTGGAAACATACTAGTTGAAAAGTTAGATGAGGAAGCTCGATGGAAGGCACTGGCTGGCGTCTGGGCAGATTTGCTGGTATACATGGCACCAAATTCAAATGTGGAAGCCCACAAAGAATGCCTCGCCACTGGAGGTGAATTAATCACTCATGTGTGGATTCTGCTTTATCATGCCGGCATACTTGAAAGTAGTCTCTTAGACCAAAAGAAACATAATGATATTGAGAACCCTAAATAGTTTTGTGATTTTGATTATTTTTTTCCCTTAATTATATATTTTATTATTTTTATTTGAACTTCAGATTGCATTGACATTTGGTTTGAACCCATTCAGTGATTAATTGAAATTTATTTCAGAGTTGTTAAATGGATTAGTTTGACATTTCATTTCAATTGAGCACCCCTTTTATATGTATGGAGGATGTAGTTTTGTGCTACCTGATTTCTGAGCCATAAAAGTAGCAGCCATAAGCAATTCACATATACATAGTTTAAGCGAAATAATTGAATAAAGTAAAATGCCCAGTAGCCAGTAGGTGACTATACTATGAAACTGGAATTGATGCTCCAAAACGAATAGCTCTAGCTAGCTAGGCATTTCGTCAAACACCTTTCAGGCACATCATTTCAAGTAATATGCCCAGAAGACAGTGACAAAACGTTCCCACAGGGAATAGTTATAGCTAGGCATTTCGTTGGACACCTTTCAGGCGCATCATTTCTTAATTGCAGGAGAATGCTCAATACAAACCAAATTCAATAGATCGATGAACTTACATTGTTTAGTGCAAACCTGATCCCCTTGCAAGTTTTTTCCAAAGCCACCAAATGTCTAGCATCAATCTGCCAGCTTTCAATACATCGTTAATTCGTCTAATTATACAACCAAATTCGGTTCCAAAATATTCCATATGAAGATGGTTTCTAAACTTTCACATTTTTAAACAAACTTTTAATTTGATGTTATTTTTAATTTGTCTTTACATGTCAAATTTATAAATTTTTGAATTAGTTTAGTATAAAGTCAAGCAGTTAAAAATAAGATTTAAAAGTTAAATTTAATACGCTTATTTTTCATCTTTTTTTACCACCTAACCTTGTATTAAATTATTGCAAAATTTTATTAATTTGACCTATAAATGAATTACACGCGAATTAGATGGGTTTGAAGAGAGGCGGGAGAGAATTTGAGCGTTATAGCAGAGCAGTGTTGCTTTAAGTCTGGCACGAGCGTTTTAGTTGAGCAAGATAACTAGTGCTTGCAAAGCACACCGCAGCTGTTGATATAAACAGATTGCTCTGATATATATATAGATAGAGGAGGTTCAAGTTGCTGCACTACCACCACCGGTTTGAACACTCTTATAGATTGTCACCGTCTCCTGCTCCTCAGTGCTGGCAAGGTACAATTAATTAATAGTTTAATTTCTCTCATTTTTCTTTTTTTCTTTTTTTGAGATAGATATATAGCACATACAATACAAGCAGCAGAAATATAGTTAATATGTTTGTTTGTGTATAATATAGGTAGTGGAGTTGGACACACCAGAGAGTCTGAGTCTGTTATCAAGTGAAGAGAGTTCCTTGTCGAAGATGGTACAGAATACTGGTGCCAGCAATGCTCAATATTTAAGGGATTACTATATATATATTTTCCTCCCCCTTTGCTTAATGATTATCTCTATATGTTACACTTTTATGACAACTTGTACATTAAACTTTTTTTTAATTACCTTCTTTAAAAAAAAAAAAAAACAGGGTCTAGTATTTGGCAGTGAAGAGGAGAGATCTAAAAGGGAGGAAATCATGGATGATGCCTAAATCTGACAGACAATTTGTATTAGCTTAGATAGGGGATTATAATTACTTTCGAATATGGTGTGCCTAAAATACAAACTTTTGTTGTATATAATATAATTTGTACAAGTTGAGATTTTTAAGAAATTTGTAGGACTTTTTTGTTGGTTTGTGTTATGGATTCTCACTCAAAAGATATGCATAAAAAAATGGACCGATAGACACAGTTATCATATCATATCATATTATGTTATTTTGTTTGTCAGTCAAGTGTAATAATTGACATTCCATACAGAAGCAGGCCTTAATTCCAAATTGAATTATAATATATGCCATGCCACCGAAAGTTATGAAATCCACCCCACGGCCACGCCACTGGTTAGTCCAATGATGTCTGATCTGATCTGATCTGATGCAGTGATGTATTGATGTTACACCGCCATACTAATTTTTTATTTTCATGGGCCAGGGCCACCAATCAAATCTAAGCATGGATGGCCAACACTTGGCCCAAATTAATCTGTTCAATCCAAGCTATATATATAATTGGATTGGACCCATATATTAATTGAAATTGAATCATCACCAAAACCCATATATATCAATTATTTTCTTCCTTTAAGAGACGAAAGCAGTTGACTAGATATATAATATTTTCTTCTTTTAATGGTTAAACCATATGTATATAAATAAAGTAACTAAAGGCGGTGCATCTGGGAACATGAATGAATGAATGGAAGGTTGACTTGGGAAAAATGAAAGCCAATCAAAGTGAAGAAGGCGGTGCATTTTGTGGCTCATATCCAATCATATTAATTATATCATCGATCTCTCCATCTGCCAACTTTTTTCATGCTCCATCGATCCATCTCCATCCATCTCCATCTCTTAAAGTAACACACTAACACGAGTGGAGTGGAGTGGAGTGGAGTGGCACGCAGTGGAGGAGCTAGCTAGCGGATGCAGTTCATGACATGGCCCGCCACATGACTGCATATACTTTGTTGTGGCCATAGAGGATCGGATCGATCTGAGATGGGGAGTGCCGGAGTGGTAAAGAAAAGGCAATTGATCAGTCTCCACTTGTCCCACCCAGACCCAGGGAATTTTTTTAAAAACAGTAATTAAATTAAAATAATAAAAGTTAAAGAACCAACATGATTACCGGATTTTTTACAAATACAGCAATCACCGAATAGGCAATTCGGTTAAGCAGTCGGTTATGTGGGGTTATAGGAACATTGCTACAGAAAATCCGTTTTATATGCTTAACCGAAAAGGCTATTCGGTGAAGCACAATTTTTTGGCTTAACTACATAGCCTATTCGGTGAAGACATTTTTTGAGAGATTTTTTGGCTTCACCGAATAAGCATTTCGGTAAAGCCAAAAAATTTTGATTTGAATTAGCTAGTTCATATCAAAGAGGAGAGGTCTTTCTTTGGATCGATGTCAACGCAAATTACATTAATTCATTATGTATGATATGGTGGCATCAACTTTAATAAGTCTTTATTTGTCACCTAGCGGAGAAGTAAAAAAAAGAATTTTTTAATTTGAATTAGCTAGTTCTAACTGAAAGAAATGTGAAAGTTAGCATAGTTGTTGACTTAGTAGAGAAGGGTGATAAGTCGTCATTACAGTTAATTTGGCCATAAATAAATTATCCTCCAACCGAATAGCCAATTCGGTTTAAACTACAAAAAATAAAAATAAAAAAAATCCAAAACTGAATAGCCAATTCGGTTTACAATAAAAAATAAAAAATAAAATCTCTAAACCGAATTGGCTATTCGGTTTAGGGGGTGTTACACAAATAGTTACATAGTTCGGAGATTTGGTTTTGTGAAAATAGGATAAACCGAATAGCCTATTCGATGAAGCAAAAAAAAAACCCTTTAACCGAATAAGCTATTCGGTTTTTGTTGTATTTGTTAAAAAACCCGGTAATCATGTTAGTTCTTTAACTTTTATTATTTTAATTACTATTTTTAAAAAAAGTCTCAGACCCAGTCCATCCATCCATCTAGCTACTGGCTGTCTCCAATTAACCAAAAAGCTATTTTAATGTATGTATATATCACCTTCAGTCCTTCATGGCTTCACCATCATAATAAAACATGCATTGCTATCTGGCTATCTGCTACGCCACACACACACACACACACATATATATATATATATTTATAGTTTCCGAAACTAAATAATAATAATAATAATTATAAAAGATACTCGTCATCATGCATGATTCATGCATGTAGATATTTTTATATATATTTGACTGCAGAATAGATGGGATGTGTTCACTGTTCAACACCCAAGCTTCAAGCTTCGGTTCCATCGGTCAAATTAATTATTAATTCACTTTTAGTAATAGTCTACGTACTATTCATTATCCCTATGTTTGGTTGTGGTCTAAAGGTGGCTTAAAGGCTTTAGGCCACTCTTATTCCACCAAACATGATTTAAAATGATTAGCCTAACATGGAATAGCCTAAAAGTTAGGCCGGCCTAAACGGACCTAAATTAAACCACCTCTTGAGGTGTCTTAAATTTAGGCTTCAATTTTAAGCCACTGGAGCCCACTGTCATTCACCTTCAACTATTTCACCCCTCTCCTCATTAATTAGTAATAATATATTATTAGTATATAATTAGTATATTATTATTAATAATTATTATTAGTATATAATTATATAATTAATATCTTATATTGTTAATATATTAAATAATTATTATAATAATATTATATAATTAGTATTTTTTATTAATAATTATTATTAATATATAATTATATTATTAATATATTAAATAATTATTATAATATATTATAGTTATTATTAATATATTAATATTATATAATTAGTATCTTTTTATTACTAATTATTATTAATATATAATTATATAATTAATATGTTATATTGTTAATATATAAATAATTATTAACAATAATATTATAATATATTATGGTTATTATTAATATATTAATATTATATAATAAGTATCTTATTATTAATAATTATTATTAATTATATAATTATATAATTAATATCATATATTGTTAATATATTAAATAATTATTATAATAATATTATAATATATTATAGTTATTATTAATATTTTAATGTTATATAATTAGTATCTTATTATTAATATATAATTATATAATTAATATCTTATATTATTAATATATTAATATTATATAATTAGTATCTTATTATTAATATATAATTATATAATTAACATCTTATATTGTTAATATATTAAATAATTATTATAAAAATGTTATAATATATTATAGTTATAATTAATAATTAATATTATATAATTAGTATCTTGTTATTAATAATTAACTAACTTAGGCTTCCAAAACTTTAGTCCTCCACCAACTCTAACCAAACAAGAAATACTTTAAGCCATGATCTAACTTTAGACCTCAACCAAACATAAATAATTTAGGCCGGCCTAAGTTGGAATAACAACTTAGGCCACCTTAACTTTAGTCCACAACCAAACACCACCTATAAGATTAATTTAGATGATTAAATTAAATTAAATGCCAAATAAATAAATGTTTACAAGGAATGGTCACATGCCATGTGAATGTGATCTCCCTCCCATCCATTACGCGTTCCGCTTTTTATTATTTGTCAAATTGACATATATATATTGTATTATATTATATATTGCCCCTTTAGAAAGCTAAGAAGAAAAAAAAAAGGAAAAACATGATAATATATGCAGGAGTCCTGAAAACCAGTGGGACAAAATTTAAAGAGGAAATATCATGAATATTCTTTAAAAAAAAAATGAAATTACGTATTTTCCCTCTAAAATTCAAAATATCATATTTATTCTTCAAAAAAAATTAAACTCACAAATTTACCCATGTATTGTATTTACTATTCAAACTCATTTTAAATTTATAAAGTTTTTATTTTATCCTTTATTAAAAAAATAAAAAAATATGTAGTTTGTGTAAAAAAAAATATCCAGACTTCCAATTTTTCGGTTTTTGAGGGAAAACGACTTATTTCTCTACTTTTGACGCATAGACAGTGGCCTTTAGGCATATGTTTATGTCACACCACAAGAAAATGAATTATTTGCCTTTGGAAACCGACCAATTAGAAGATTGAATATTTTTTTACACATACTACATATTTTTATATTTAATAAAGGGTAAAATGAAAATTTTATAAAATCAAAATGAGATTTAATTAAAAAAGGGCAATGATTTGGGTAAATTTTGTGAGTTTTAATATTTAGAAGGGTAAGTACGGTATTATGAATTTTAGAGGAGAAAAATGTAATTTCAAAAATTTTGAAGGGTGTACATGAAATTCCCCCAAATTTGAAATAAAACATTTTTTTTTCAAATATAAGCATATTTATGTAATTTTTCATCAAAAAAAGCATTGTATTTGAAGGAAAATTGTAAGTGGGAAAAGTCAAATTAAAGCTACGTACCCACTTGTTCTTATATAAATAAAATAAAATAAGTAACTTGTATTGACATGGAAATAGTAGATATAGGATTATTGGTAATTAAGCGTAGTAGTGTTAATTTAACTGTTTTAATTAATGCCTCAAACTGGAGTATTTTAAGACGATTATGTATATTTTTTAAATAGAGAAAAGTAATTAGTTTAATCATCAAATTTCTTAACTTGTGATTCTCTCTACCCTCACTGTATGAGTCCGAATCTGCTGCGATTCCGAGATGGATCGCAGGATCCTAAAATTCCGAGATCAACGGTTCAAACTTTACCGCGCAACCGTACTCGAATCTCGGAAACATTCTTGAAAAAGTAAATTTTCATACATGCATCTCGAGAAAGATCAACAGTTGAGATGGGATCTCAGCAGATTTATTTTCTTCGCTGTATATGTGTATATACATAAGTTGTTAACAGATATAGCAAGTACATGAGGACAATTTGATATTCTTATTTAATATAATATCACTTATCCATTATTATGGAGCACCAATGTTTTAAAATGATATAGCTAGCATTTATTTTGCTTTAATTTTACTTCACTTCTCAAATACTATATAGGGTGTAGGTGTAATCTGCACGTACTTGTGCAGTAGCCCAAGATTCACACAAATTAAATTAAATTAAATTAAATGTTATTCGGGAATATTAATGAGACGCATTAATTACTCAACTAATTAAATTTCAAGTTATTGTGACAATGTACCTGAATAGATAGGGTATAATTAGGTCTTTATATAGGTTTAACACTTAGCTAGCCCTCTTTATCTATCTGTCTATTAATTAATGGTAGATAATTAATTCAAAGGTACATTTCCATGTCTAACCCTGACAAAACTTAAATTATCGTGTAATAAGTTATAAATTCAGAATTGTATAATTATAAATAATCATATAGCTAGATTATGCAGGTTAATCACAAATATATATATATATATATATATATATATATATATATATATATATAGAAGATCATTTTATTTACCGACATTCACAATTGGTCCTATATATATTAGTTACTATTTAATTTTAATATATACCTACTGTTTACTTTTTCACTATTTTTTTTTAATTTGAAATATAGAAGTTGTTTAGAACAATTAGTCCCTATATTAGTTTCATCTGAATTAAACTTGGATATTTATTCATCCATTCTCCTAAATTATTTAACTTGAACATGAATGAATTCTCACAAAATCCCATCCCATCAAATCTTGTGAATGTCCCTCCAATTTGTTTTTTTTTATTAATCTTGCTTTCTTACTAATTTTTTTTCCTAGAAAAAGCCAACATTTTTATTAATATCCAAAGTTAATTAGAAATTAATAAATTTACCTGTGATTCTGACGTTTGCAAAAAATGTCCAAACCGGCTATAAAATGGCCGGTTTCCTCTTCTTCTTTTTTCTTTTTTTTTAGAGACACTATGAATAGGGGTGTAAACGGAGCGGATTCGGAGCGGATAATGCTAATACCAAATCCGTATCCGCCTTTCAATGAACGGATACGGATAGTAAACGGATATCAAAATTTAAAACCATATCCGCCTTAAACGGATACGGATACGGATTCGAATACGAATATAGAACGGATAATTGTCGGATATTGAGTTATATGAACTTTAAGATATAATTAATAATTAATAAAATTTAAATATAAAAATAAATGAATAATTGTAAGTTGATGGAGATATTAATGTTAGAAAGATGAGAGAATATAAGCTATTCATTCTATTGATAGTGTGGTGTAGTGGTTTGTACCTTGGTTGCTTAGACTTTCACCTCACATGACATGGGTTCAAATCCCCTTGAAGGCAAAACAATTTTAAACCTCACATGATACGGATACGGATATGGCGTTCCAATTATTTATTTATTTATTTTCAATTTTTTTCAGTTTTGGATATTAATATGGCGTCCCACATATTTTTTTTATTATTATTATTATTATTATTATTATTATTATTATTATTATTATTATTATTGTTATTTTGAGGACGGAGCTGCAATATGTTATGGCGTCCGAGTGGAAAGCCATACCGTATATCTATCTTCTTATTTTTAAAAATACCGTCCAACCTTTCTCATTTTTAATTTTTTGTTTTTTTCAATTTATTATGAATAAAAATTTGGGGACATGGTCCCATCCATATGTAACATTATAACATAATATATGATGTTATGTTATTTTGTGTGTCAGTCAAAACTCAACTCTGGACTCTACTATATTGTAATATAAATATGACATTCCAAATTATATGAGAATGAGATGCATGCCACATTTCATTGCCACGGCCACCGAAAAGTTATGAAATTCACCGAAACAGTACACCGAAACAGTAACAGCGGTTCACGTGTAATATGTTATGTTATGATATTTGTGTAGTGCGTACACTACACAAGTGACTGCACCGAAACAGTAACAGCGGTTCACGTGTTTCCCAAGTCAAACGCCATGATCCGCGCCGTTCAAATATCATAACATTTAACATAACATAATCTCTCTAATTAAATATAGTAACCTCTTATTTAATATGGAATTAAATTAATGACATTTAAATTGTATGAATATTAATAACAAATTAAAAGCGAGATGGATTTTGTTCTAGCCAATTCCATCTGGATATATATATATATATCGATCCTTTAATTTCATGAATTGTAATTCACATCTATATATATCAATATCAATATCGATCATTCATGTTCAGAAGAAAATTAATTAAACCTAGCTCCTAGCTAGCTAGCATTTCTATTAATTCTCAATTAAATAATATTCTATAACGGATGGATCTGTTTGAGAACACCCTGCAAACAATTAATTAATATTTTTATAATTAAGCTTAGTTAATTAGATCACATTAATTCCATCTCAACGTACAATTGTATACGTACATACAAATATTCTTTATTTTTATATATATGCAGCTGCATCTCACCAAGTCATCAAATATTTATTGCACTTAATTAATTAATTGACAAGGAAGCATAAATTAAATATATATATATATAGGACCGACATTTTTATTAATATCCAAAGTTTAATACAAATTAATAAATATACCCGGAATTCCGGGCTATAGCGAAAAATACCCAAGCCGGCCATTTTCTGGCCGGCTTAGGGAGGGTACATAGCCGGCCAGAAAATGGCCGGCCATGTACCTTTTTTTTTTTTTTTCCGTTTAAACCCCTATATATACCCTTTTTTCTCTCTCTCCTCTCACAATCCTCTCATCCCAACCCAATTCCGAATTCTCTCTTCTTCCTTGAGGTAATTTTTTTTTATCTAATTTAATTTTTAATTTATTTATTTTAGGGTTTAGGGTTTTAGGTGTTATAATTTAGATTATGTTGTTGTAATTTAGTGTAATTAGCTAAGTTAACTAATATTTAGTGTAATTAGCACAATTGACCAATATTTAGGGTATTTTGGTTTTTTTACCCTAATTATGCCGATTAAACGTAATTTTACCGAAATAAGCACGTTTGACCAATTTTTAGAGTATTTTGGTCTTTTTTACATAATTAGACTGATTAAGCGTAATTTAGTGTAATTAGTACAGATAACCAATTTTTAGGGTATTTTGGCTTTTTTACCATAATTAGGCTGATTAAGCGTAATTTTACCGAAATTAGCACGTTTGACCAATATTAGGGTATTTTGGCCTTTTTTTACCATAGTTATGCTAATTAAGCGCATTTAGTGTAATTAGCACAAATAACCAATTTTTAGGGTATTTTGGCCTTTTTTACCATAATTAGGCTGATTAAGCATAATTTTACCGAAATTAGCACGTTTGACCAATTTTTAGGGTATTCTGGTCTTTTTTACCATAATTATGCTAATTAAGCGCAATTAGTGCAATTAGCACAGATAACCAATTTTTAGGGTATTTTGGCCTTTTTTAACCATAATTAGGCTGATTAAGCATATTTTAGTGTAATTAGCACAGATGACCAATATTTTGGCCTTTTTTACCATAATTATGCTGATCAAGCGTAATTTCACCGAATTTAGGTTATTTTAGATATCAGGATGCCTAGAGCACGGCCTACCCAGCGTCCATTAGTGGACGAGCAGATCAGTACTAGCAGCACGGAGCACATCAGTCCTCTCCTGTGGATTCCCCACAGCGAGCACCGAGTCTCACTGGCTTCTCGTGAGGTACGTTCCTTTTCTTATATTTTCATTAAATTTTGTTGGGTTTAAATTTTATCATGTTATCACCATGCGGATTACCTTTTTCAACGCAGGACATTAATCTTCTAGATGTGAAGTTGCGGTGCGTACACATGAAGTACTACGAGGTGATGCGGCCGTACCTCTTCAACCTGGGTCTCCACCACGTTGTGGACATCGTGCGCACAGAGAAGAGCATCATCAATGCATCTCTAATCGCCGGACTGGTGGAGCGATGGCGTCCCGAGACGCACACGTTTCACATGCCTTTCGGAGAGATGACAGTGACTCTCCAGGATGTGAGTGCTCTCTGGGGTTTGGCTATCCGTGGCACACCCGTCGGCGGCGTCTCTGACAGCACCAGCTTCGCAGGTTATGTCGAGGAGTTGTTGGGAGCTGACCCGGAGTATATCATTGGGGATCGAGGGAGGTCCAAATTTCATCTGCGGATGACGAGGTTACGGCAGCACTTCATCGCGGGTCTTTCGGCAGATTCCACAGAGGAGGAGATTGTGAGGTAAATTTTATAACTTGTTTCTACTAATTAATTTATAATACGATGATTCTATTAGAATTTTTATATGTTTTGTATTGCAGATATACACGCGGCTACGTGATGGACCTTTTTGGTTCTGTCATGTTTTCTGATTCCAGCGGTGATCAGGTGCCGATGATGTATCTCCCGTTGCTGATGGGCATTGAGCGGCCGTCGTCGTACAACTGGGGTGGAGCTGTCCTGGCGCATCTGTACTCAAACCTGTGTCGCAGTAGTGAGGTAAGTCACCAACTCTTATTTTAGTGTAAATTATTTAATCAATCAATCCATCAAAATACACTGACGCGTAATTTTCTTAAAAATGAAGCCGACGGCGAAGCAGATGTACAGGCCGGTACTCCTGCTTCAGCACTGGTCGTGGTCACGTCTACCAGTGGGCCGTCCTATCCCCAATGAGGCGCCGGATTGGGGAGAGCAAGACACGTTTCACTGCCCGGCATACACCAAGAAGTGGCACGGTTTCCACCACTACCAGGATCGGACCCACGGTGCTACCGTTGGGATCAGGACAGTCCGGTCAGAGCTTCAGAGTTTGCCTGAGCCTCTTGTTGAGTGGACGCCGTACGATCAGTTGTACGAGGAGTTCCTCTTGCCGGGCAGTGTGACTGACGAGCAGGAGCAGGCGATGTGGTTCTACCGAGGTCCGCTCATACATTTCTGGACAGTGGAGCACCACTACCCAGATCGGGGCTCCGACAGTTTGGTCGAGCGGCGTTGATTCCTGCAGACCCATCTTTGCCGAGTTACACGCACAGAGACCTGCACCGGTAAGTCGTAGTCTATTGTATTTATTAAATAAATCATATTACTTGATAGTTTTTTATTGCAACTAACGTCTTCTTTACAGCGTTACCCACCGAGCGCGACTGGATAAGGACTGGAGCAGCCATTACGATGCATACTATATGACGGCCTTGGATCCTCAGTATACAGACTTCTATCACGAGCCAGATGTGCTTCAGCAGACCCAGGGGGATCCCCAGTTGAGGTACGATGTATGGTACACGTAGGTCTGCATGGCGAGTGTCTATCTGCAGGGTGATTACGGTCTCAGCAAGCTGTAAGAAGCCTCCCAACTCCCAAATTGTCGGGCTATTGCCAGCTCACGGCCCCTCCACAGTCGGTTGTATTTAGGTGTCACATTGTCGTACACAGACAAAACAATGTCTGCCACCGTCTGGATGCTCATACACGGGTCCTTTTAATGGCGTTCTCAATGACATCGGCAATGAGTGCTGCCGTCAGACATTCGTGGTCGACCCTCGTATGCTCAGTCCTACATGTGTGAGGCCTGTCCTGCTTAGTTATAACCCATGCGTCTCCACATCCCGTCGGCTTTGCCCTAAGCTCGTAACGGCAATTCTTGTCCTTGCACAACAGAGTAACCCGATCCCTGTCACTTTTCCAAGATCTGAACTCCTGATTCTTCTTTATATGGTGCTCTCTGACCTTCTTCATTAGGTCTTCTTTGGTTTTAAAATATAGGTTTGCACACAGCTCACCTTTGTACTCAATCCGTTGCCCATAATAACCAATATCTACCTCTCTAAACTCAGAAACATCATTGAGGTCTGGGAACGGGTGCGTATCAGTCCGGCCACTAAGCGGCCACCCCTCATCAGCATGCCTTTCAGCTGTTTCAGCCCGCCCGTCTTCATCCACACCTTCCATGTGATCTGAATCCCCCCACATGTCTCCCTCAAATTCATCCCCGCTCCCCAGATTGTCCTCCGGTATTTCATTAATATCTTCAAAGTCCGGGCAGCTTGCATCGTCTACTGGTGCAGGTATGGGGTAAGGTGATACTGGAGGTAACGGTAACTGAGTGGCATTTACGGATCTAGGTGGGGTTGAAACTGAGTGTCTTGGTCTGCCTCGATTGTGTCTAGGTGGGGATGCAACTGAGTGTCTTCGTTGAGGTGCTGGTGGAGTGACGTAGTTGTAGGGTTCTGGGTCAGGTTCGGTGAGTGGTAAGGTGGAGTCACGTCTGTAAGTTTCTGGTTGTGGGGTATAATGTGGTGCCGCTGATCCAGAGCCCGAACTTTCAACCCCAGGCTCTACCGGAACTCTTCTAGCAAATATTTCTATTAGAAAATTACCTTGGGACCTCAAATAACCGAACATGCCTCTCCACGTACTCTCGTCCACCAGTTTCGCAACAATCCATTTTCCGTTGGAGGGATGGCAATATCGGGTTGCCAATTCTAGGTCGCACCTTTCTGGGTTGTAACCGGTGTGTGTGTAAACTATGGATTTGAGGTCCAAAAGTGAGATGTCATCTGGAATCATCAATGAATGAGCTGCATCTTTGTTGTAGTACGCCCCTTGTGCACTATTAAGCATCTTCCCACCATAGTGTAATGAAATAAAGACCATGGTAAACAAACTACATTTTAGAAAATGGTAAACAATTGTCAGATTACTAAATGGTAAATAATTGTCAAGTAACTAAATAATAAACAATTGACTGGTAAACAATTAAGTAAATAGTAAAAAATTAAGTAAATAGTAAAAAATTAAGTAAATAGTAAGCAATTAAGTAAATGGTAAGCAATTAAGTAAATGGTAAGCAATTAAGTAAATGGTAAGCAATTAAGTAAATGGTAAGCAATTAAGTAAATGGTAAGCAATTAAGTAAATGGTAAGCAATTAAGTAAATGGTAAGCAATTAACTAAATGGTAAGCAATTAACTAAATGGTAAACAATTAAGTAAATGGTAAACAATTAAGTAAATGGTAAACAACTAAGTAAATAGTAAGCAATTAACTAAATAGTAAACAATTAAGTAAATGGTAAACAATTAAGTAAATAGTAAATAATTAAGTAAATAGTAAACAATTAACTAAATAGTAAACAATTAAGTAAATGGTAAACAATTAACTAAATAGTAAACAATTAACTAAATAGTAAACAATTAACTAAATAGTAAACAATTAACTAATTAATTAATCTATAAAATAAAAAATAATAATAAATTAAAAATTTAAAAAATTTAAAAAAAATTAAAAAAATTAAAAAAAAAAAGAATTACCTCAACAGTAGAGGTACAGTAAGCAATTAAGTAAATGGTAAGCAATTAACTAAATGGTAAACAATTAAGTAAATGGTAAACAACTAAGTAAATAGTAAGCAATTAACTAAATAGTAAACAATTAAGTAAATGGTAAACAATTAAGTAAATAGTAAATAATTAAGTAAATAGTAAACAATTAAGTAAATAGTAAACAATTAACTAAATAGTAAACAATTAAGTAAATGGTAAACAATTAACTAAATAGTAAACAATTAACTAAATAGTAAACAATTAACTAATTAATTAATCTATAAAATAAAAAATAATAATAAATTAAAAATTTAAAAAATTTAAAAAAAATTAAAAAAAAAAAAAAAAAAGAATTACCTCAACAGTAGAGGTACAGTAGAGCTGCCGCGGATTTGAGTGAAGAATGCAGCTGCCTCGGTGCTCTTTTATAGAGTTTTTGGGGAAAAAAAAAAAAAAAAAAAAGGTACATAGCCGGCCATTTTCTGGCCGGCTTAGGGAGGGTACTTGGCCGGCCAGAAAATGGCCGGCTTGGGTATTTATCGCTATACCCTTGAGATCCGGGTATATTTATTAATTTGTATTAAACTTTGGATATTAATAAAAATATCGGTATATAGGATATAGGATATCGGATATGTTTGGCAACTGATAAAATAGCGGTAACATATTAAGTGGCCATTTTCTGGTGACAAGTGAGAAAAAAAATACAATGCTGACAAAAAACATGTTGATTTAATAAAAAGAAAAACAAAAAGATCTGGTGGCAGGTGAGAAATCATCTTTCTCGGCGTTAAATTCATTGCCACCTGTTATATATATATTATATATATCTATATAAGTCCATTTAATGCTCTTTTACAGGTACAAGTTTTCTGTCCATTTCTCGCCGTTTAATTTGCTTCCTTATCTCAAACTTCCGATGCAATGCCGACATTTTTATTAATATCCAAAGTTAATTACAAATTAATAAATATAACCACGATTCCCGACTTTTGTCAAAAATATCCAAACCGGCCATAAAATGGCCAGTTTTCTCTCCCCAGAAACCGCCATTTTATGGCCAGTTTTTTTTTTTTTTTTTTAGAGACACTATAAAGAGCAAGATAATAAAATCTAACACTGAAAATTCAAAATTTTTATTTAAATTATTTGTTAGATTACTTCTTTTGATGTATAATTAGCATATTTACACTAAAATACGCTAAATTACTTAAATTATGTGGAATTACACTATATTACAATAAATTATGTTGAATTACACTAAATTACATTAAATTACGCTAAATTATAATAACTTCGCTAATTGATAAAAATGCGGTAAATTACGCTAAACTACGCTAGAGTAGACCGATTTTGTACCATCTTTCATGAATCATAAAAAATAGTAAAAAAATTTCAAAAATAGTAAAATTGGTATTCTACAAGTTCATTATGTAACTAATTTACTGAGCTACTTAGATTGAATAATAAAAATGAAAATCTTAATTAGAAACTTAAACTCAAGTTTTGAGGCTCTTCTCTTTGTTTTTTGGCAATTTTGAATTTTAAAATCCGGCATCGCGGGCACGGACGCTATTTTATGGTCGTTTAAAGTTTCGTTGTCGTTTTTCGCCTTTTCAGTGAAAATATTGTCCCTATTCATATGTAATTTAGCGTAATTTAGCGTATTTTAGCGTAATATAATGTAATTTAGCGTAATTTAATATAGTGTAATTCAACATAATTTCAAGTAATTTAGCGTAATTTAGTATAAATATGCTAATTATACATCAAAAGAAGTAATCTAACAAATAATTTAAATAAAAAATTCAACTTTTCAGTGTTAGATTTCATTATCTTGCTCTTCATAGTGTCTCTTAAAAAAATAATTTCTAATTATAAATCACTATGAAGATAAAAGAGAAACAAAAAATAGTTTTTAATTATACATCACTATGAAGTCACACAGTAATTTACCAGAATTTACCTCTTTTTAGCGTAATTTAACATAATTTAGCGTAATTTAATGTAATATAGTGTAATTCAACATAATTTCAAGTAATCTAGTGCATTTTAGTATAAATATGCTAATTGTAAATCAAAAGAAGTAATCTAACAAATAATTTAAACAAAAAATTTACTTTTTCAGTGTTAGATTTCATTATCTTGCTCTTCATAGTGTCTCTAAAAAAAAAAAAAAAAACCGGCCATTTTATGGCCGGTTTGGACATTTTTGGCAAAAGTCGGAAATCATGGGTCTAATAATTAATTTGTAATTAACTTTGATTAATAAAAATGTCGGGATGCAATGTATAGCATGCATGCATGCGGTTCAAATTTGTCATTTGAATTAATAATCGCCTACAAAACTTAATTTGCTACAAATTTTTCTTTTAGAAAACAGATATATGATATATTCCTTATTATAATCATCGCTACCATCTTTAATTTTCAGTTTAATAATATTATTATTCAATTTATAAAATTTATTTGAATATAATATGATCAAGCCTCAACAGGAATAATTCATAGTGGAGAGGACAAAAAAAAAAATTAAGCAATAAAAGAAAACTTGATCGAACTGATCCGACCGAATCAATTAACATACGCATATTATTATGCAGTTTAATAATATAATTATTCAGCTTATTTAAATATAGAATGAACGGTTTCGGTTTCATGATATGGTAAAAAATAAAATAATATATATGTGGATATTGTTCTATTAATTATTTATATCCCTTGGAAGTTCGAAAGGATATATATATATATATAGGGCTGGCTACTATGCTTATATAAGCATATGCCCACATATGCTTATAACTCATTTTTCGTTTTCAATGTTCAAATGGTCGATCCGACCGTTCATCTTGTTCTCCATATTAATATGTGCTTGGAGACTAAATTTTACATTTTTCTGAATTTTTTTACTATTTATTAAGCCACTTTGAAAATTGTTGATGTGGGTGAACAGTAAAAACAGTGTTTTCAAAATTCTGGACCATATGATCAGCAATTTTCAAAGTGGCTTAATAAATAGTAAAAAAATTCAGAAAAATGTAAAATTTGGTCTCCAAGCACATATTAATATGGAGAACAAGATGAACGGTCGGATCGACCATTTGAACATTGGAAACGCAAAAATGCTTATTTAAGCATATGTGGGCATATGCTTATATAAGCATAATAGCCAAGCACTATGTATATATATATATATTCAACGGGACCCTTTTCTTTTAGCCTTTATTATTTTATTTATTATTTATTATACGCGCGTCAATATATAAGACAAGTTCCATATTGGAAATAAATTATGTCCTTGTCGCATCTTCCATATATTTTCAATACATTTTTCATTATTTAATTATGTTTCCATTTTGCAAACAATCATGGTTTAATTTGTTTACTTAAAATAGTACAGTAAAATCTTCCAAAAAAAAAAAATCCTACAATTCAATTACTTGACATTTTCAGCAAAATTGCAAGGTAAGAATTAAGAGGGATATATATATATATATATATATATATATATATATATATATCCTTTGATTCTTAATTAAATCCGTACAATTATAATTAGAGAGAAGACAACTCAAATATGTATAAAATGTGAGTGCTCTGAAATTTTTATTAAAAGCATATGTAGTTATTGTTTCTGACATTCGTCACATTAAAACATTATTGCATGTCAACACCAAGTAGCATGCATTTATTATACTAAGAATTGCTACTTGATTTCGCTTCTGAAAAAAAGAAAAAGCATTTATTGAAGAACAAACAAAAATTTAAAATGAGATAATATCATGTATTTTTAAGCAAATTTTGACACATAATTTTTTTTTAAGTGGTAAAGATGTGTATATATGGTGCTAAAAAATACAATTAATAGTGTGATAATTCATACATACACATAAATACATACGAGTTGTATTGTTTTAAAAATTACATTGCATCTTTAATGTATCAAACAAATATTAATTTTAAATGAGAAGAAAAAATAAACATGACATATAAACCATAAAATCAAAATAAAAGAAAAGAAGAAGAAAAGTAAAACCGGGCGAATAAGATAACATAATATATAAAAGAAATAAATAATTTGAAATAGTTAGGGGTGTGATTAGAAATTGTGAAAGTTGAAAGTGCAGCTAGCTAATATCTGTTTCTCTCTCATTTGACTTGATATTATGCAAACGAAGCCCCTTGATAATATAATAATCATAAATTACTTGCAAATCTCTTCTCTCATAATATAAAAAAGAGTGTCTGTGTGGCAAGATATAGTGGCTTTTCTAGCGCGTTGTCGCCTCTTCTCTTTAAACTTTAAAGAGATCCAAGGTCTCGATCTTCTCAACTCTCAACTCTCAACTCTCAACCCCCCTTTTCAAAAATATACAAATTTTGGGTTTTATTTGAATTTCCACTTTACCTGCTTTTCTTTCGAATTCTTTCTTCTCCTTCCAAGTTTTGGCACTTTCTGGAGATACAGAGAGAGAGAGAGAGAGAGATCCAAACTCAAAACACACAAAGAGAAATAGAGATAACAGAGAGAGAGAGAGAGATTCGTACAAGGAAAAAAGGTACTGTACTTTCTCTTCTGAAGAGATATGCACTGTTTTTATATTTATGTCAAGTTCTCTGTTTGTTTCTCTCATATCATTTTTATTCTTTTTTTGTTGTTGTGCTGAAAGCATCCTGATAAGCGCACACAAAGTGTTGGTTGTATGTTTCATTTCTCTCTGTTTCTTTTAATAATTAATCTTTGTATTCTGTTTCTCAAAAATAATAGGAAAAGAGTAGATATGTTTTGAAACATAATTTTTAGTCCTATTTTCTCTTCTTATCAGAAACATTTAAATTTCCTTGCACGGGATTGACTATGATTCTGATTCTGATGGTTTATAGTTAGTTAGTTTTCCTTGTTCTTTTTTTCCTTGCTTTGACCTTATTTTAGTTAATAACGAACAAAACTGTTATTAGATGTGCTCTCTCTCTCTCTCTCTTTTAAAAGAAAAAAAAGAAAAGAAGAAGAAAGAAGAAAAGTTAGGTTAGGTCTTGATTACGATTAGCTGTGATTATGACATATATCTAGTTATTAAGTTGGTGGGTATGAAGTAAATGTCATATATTAATTACCTTCATCAACTTCCAATAAACAAAACAAGGAAATTCATTCTCATATTTATTTTAATTGTGATTTACTTGCAATTACGTACAGAATTAGAAACAAACTATGAACAAAAACACCCAACTCTATGCTTTAATTTCCATCCTTTTTCAAGTATATATCACTCTCAATTAGTAGTACAAATTTGATTTGTGCTTTGACATATATATACATCCTACTTGAACTAATTAAATTTATTTTGTCCGTTTTTGCCCAAATTTAAAAACAAGTCAAAATTTGCATATATATATACTAGTGTTTCATTTGTTAGTAGAAACATTCAAGGTTTGAAGGTGGATCTAAGCAAAACTTTCTTTCTCAATATCTTTGTTTTTCTATCTAAAGGGTGATTTTGGAAAAAGAGAAATTGCATTTAATTTTGGTAGCTGGAGATTTAATCAGAAGTTTATTTTCTTCTGTTTTGGGTCACTTTCTCTGTCCCATGCATGTATAGTGGGTGTATTTTCTCTTTCTATATAACTTTCATTTTCTTGATTTTTTATCAAGTAGTTGTTAGGTGCATTTAATTCTGCCTCTATTTAACAAATTATTTCTGATGGTTTCTTTTTAAGTTGCATCTGTATTCTTGCCTTCTAGTACTTTTTACCTGGTATTAATTAAATGCTGGAATAGGGGAATGAATAGGAGCAATTCTACTTATCCAGAAAAGAATATCATTCTATTCATTTCATTTCATTTGGGAACATTGGGGGCATTTCATTTGTTAAATTTTATCTATTCTTTTCTCCTCTAATTCAGGCAACCTTAAAACTTTTGGTGCAGGTTTTCAGTAACATATTTGGAAGATTTATTCTTGCTTTTGATTGCTATAATCCTTTTTTTATTCTTCAATAGATGTCCCCTTCCACAAAAATAATATTTACTAATTTGTTGAGTTAATGCTTATTGCTTACTAATTAATTTGATGAGTATATTTTTGGTATGTAAATTTGACATTTCTTTCTTTCCTATTCCTTTTTCAGGAAACTTTCAGAATATCTGGCCCAATCCATGCAAATCGTTTGAGCGTACAGCTGAGAACATGAAAATAGGTGTGGAAACTGTCAAATTAAATTCATTTGTTTTTAACTTTTGTCTGTGTAACAACTTAATTTATGTGTTAGTTTATTAGTCAAATTGCAAAAATTGATCAGCATCAAATTTTGAAGAAGAAAAACTTGTAATTAATTAGTTGTTACTTTGATGAGAATTAATTGGTTATGAAATTTCACTATTTACATAACATGTATTATGATACAGATAGTGAGAAGTCATATAACCATAACTTCTTTGAAGACATAAATGTTGCGCTGAGCAAAGCCGATGAAAATCTGAAGAGAGACTCCAAATTATCGTGTGAAGATGAAATTCAAGTTCCATCCACAAATGACGAAAATGACCTTGACCTTGAAGAAGATAAAGGCATTTATGATGACAAAACCATTACCGAAATCACATGCCCCGACAAAGTGGTTATAAGCGAGAACATAATTAAGGATGTTTGCATAGATGAAGGTGCAAAACTTTCTCCAAATAAAATTGAAGAAAATGAGATGATTACTTCAAATATAACAGAAGAAGGGGAGGAGATTGCTTTGAAGACCGTGCAGGATCACAGTTCGGTACCAGATGAAAAGGAGGTTGTAATTGGAGAGATTTTAGATGAGAAAACTATAAGCTTGAAAGAACTTTTCTTTTCTGAAGATAAAAAAGCAGCTGACCTTCAGCTCAAAACAATTGGTGAAAAGAAATCGGCTGTTCAGGTATGTCCATATTGACATATAATATAAAATTTAAAAAAGAAAAAAGACAAGTAATAATTAGTCTGTTTTTTGTTTACTAATTGTTTTGTTCTAAAATTCATCATTACAAATACAGAGTATAGAGAAGCATTCCCATGAAGCAACAGTGACGACCGGGTCTGATGCCAGTGAACCCGTTAAGAGCAGCAAAGTTGATGTCTCTTCTGATGAAATTACTGAAGAACATGCCGCTTCACTGCCTGTGATGTCAGGCACTGAAATGAATGGCACAGAAGAGATGTTGGACACATCGATATCCGTGCCATCATGCCACGCAGAAGCAGAGAATGGCCATAATTTTGGTGGACCAAAGCTCACCTCTCGCATGTCATTTTCCCAGCATTGCGGGGAATTGAACATACCGCAAATAGAGTTACCGGGTAATAACTCGGCACGCATAGCTTATTCTGGTAGCCTATCCATTCGTTCTGATAGTAGCACAACAAGTGCTCGGTCTTTTGCCTTCCCCATGTAAGAATTTTATTTCTTTGTAAATATAATATTATACTATAAGGGCATATAGCTGTCTATTCCTGCAAAATATCAACCATGATACCAGTAAGAAAACAACGAAAATATAGACCGCATCATGTGCTGCTACAAAGAATGAAAATGACTTAATGATGCCTGAAATACCAATTTCAGTATGTTTTTCAAATGTTGTTTTGATGTTATTTTGCTGAATTTGCATGCTAAATAATGCGCAGAATGCAGAATGAGTGGAACAGCAGTCCGATAAAAATGGCAAAGGCCGACCGAAGGAGATACAGGAAGCACCGTGGATGGAGATCTAATTTATTTTGTTGCAGTTTTTGAAATAAATTCAGCTGCTTGCATGTGAGATCATATATTCAATACGTATGTTCAAAATGCTGTGTTGAAATCTGTCTAGAATTATTTTTTATTTTTATTTTTTTTTGTTCCAGTATCCTGCTTTGTTATTTGGTGCAAGGGCAGGAGGTTAGAGAGAGAGAGAGAGAGAGAGGTTATGTTAGCTAAAGGTAAATAGTTGTTTTGCATTTTTATTTGATTGTGCAAGGGTTGTAGAGAAAATGATATGGAGCTGTTTCATTTCATGTATAATGGACTGACTGGATTTTGTTTGTTTAATACAAGTTGCTCATGTACATTCAAATTAATGAGATTCCTTTAGTTCAAATGGGCCTGATTTATTGGGCCCAAAATAAAATTAAAAGGACTAAATAAATCCAGCCAAACTTGCAATACGATCAAGCATAACAAATTCCACGATCAAGCATAACAAATTCCACTAGCTATCCATCTAAACCACATTTACTTTCAACATTATTTACAAAATATTGTAGGATGAGAGAGCAAGAGAGGTCTAACCGTAACTAAATTAGGGTTTGGGTTATTGATGAGTGTTCTCTAATTAATTGTGAATTGGCCGTCGGTGTTGTCCGCTCGGGTTCGACGGGTTGTAGTCCTTGTTGATCAGAGTGAATATTTCTGTGGCTGCATCTTGCGGCCCCTTGTGTGGTATTTTTGCGTGAACGTGAATCGGAACAACAGTAGGTCGGGATAAATGAGGGTTTGCATCATGATTTCTTGACCCCTTTCTCATGCCTTCATTTTTTACACTGCTCATTTCTCTCAACCATCTTCTTCCTGTGGCGCCGCCGTGCGTGATCTCGTACTGAGGTTTACGTAAAGTAAAATAAAATAAAATCATACATTAAGCAAATTATATGATCATCTTTTTCTATCTTCTGTTGAACTTGGAAATGCATTTTTAAGCAATGTTTGAATCCAGACAAAGTCTAATTAAAAGCATTTACTTACCAATTTGTTGTCAGTATCTCGATTACTGTTGGCTGGAAGATTGACCGCTGCATATAAAAGAAAGAAAATTAACAGAACAGAACAACTAAAGAGTAATCAATAAATTAATAGGGAATTACCAGGATTGAGCAGAGCAAGAGAAGAATCCAGAAAAACAACTAGAGAGAGGGAAAATAGTAAGGTTAAGGTAGTAGAGTAAATTTCCATGACATCAACTTTTGTGAAATAATAAAAAGGGAAGTGATTTAGTTTAGTTTAGTTTAGGGTTTAAAGGTTTTAGGTTGTTATGAGTAGAATGAGAAAGAGAAATTAAGGTGGCTAGAAGGAGAAGGGCTTGGTCTTTACTCTCTATAAATAAATAAATAAATAAAGAGTTGGTTAATTGGTTGGTACAAAAAGAATGAAATAAAAAATAAAAGGAACAGAGATCCCTAAATCAGCTTCTTGTTGTTATTCTGTTATAACTTATTAAATTAATACTCAGTCAAAGGTCAAAGGTGCAAAAATCAGAAACAAAATGGTAAAATTTGTTTTGTGTCAGTGACTCTGTCCCCCTTCACTGGAATTCGGATTCTCTAAAGTAACACATTTATTTTAGTTTGAATCCGGACTGTTTGATCTGCTCACACAAATGTTAAAGGTGATCGTACGGTCCGGATGCAAACTCAAATTTTGAGTTACTTTAGGGGATCCGACCCCGTTCATCGGGTCTCGTTGGGCTCGTGGTTAAATTATTTTAATTTTACTAGCCAATAATTCCATGCAACTCCTGGATTTCTTTATATAATTAATTAGGTGAGCTCATCACTCGACAGTTCCCATTGAACGCGTAACACTTTCAGAATATGATTATTTTTTTAAGGAGTGAAGCATAACGTGGATTGGTACGTACTATATATCACTAATTTTATTTTAAAGTTGAAACAGTTAAACTGAATCATCTCGCATGTATGATCTTTATGTGAAAATATATTCGGAGATTAAATTTTAAATTTTTTACCTATCTAAAAGAAGATAGTAAAAATTTTCAAAAAATATAAATGTTGGTCTCAAAGTATATTTTAATATGAAGATCATGTTGAATTATTTGAATGAGTATTTGCATTTTGAAAATAGAGATAAAAATATAGGGATATGAGGGGGGCACAACAATAGTGTAATATTTTTTTTAATAAAAGTTGGAGATGAAGTCACCCAACTATTTAATTATATCTACAAAGAATTTTTTCATTTGGATTTCAAATCTGCAACCTCCCAGGCAGAGGACATTGCCTTTGCTGATTATCACTGAATCAAAAACTAATTATCAACAATGTGACATTTTTAAATAGATAAGAAATCACTACTTTGAATGATCTAGAAATCATACGATTTTCTACTCATTTAAAAAAAATTATAAAAGATGTACAAGAGGCTTTCTCTTTTGTCAAGTATTAAATGAAAAAACAAACTTGTACATATGAAAACCTGTAGGAACTAGTGTATTGATTAAACCCCCACGGGTCAACCCAGACCGGGCAAATCCGTGACCCGAACTCGGACCAGACCGTCCAAACAGGTGGGCAGGGTTAACCAAGGCGCGGATCTGATTTTTTGGACCCAACCCGTCCAGACCCGACTTGTTTGAACCCGTGGACCGAACCCGCCCCGGACTGTCCCAAACCCGGACCTGACCCGTGCAAACCTGAGTCAAACCCGTGCCTAAACCCCGGATCCGGATCTAACCCGCCCGAACCCGAGCCAACTCGCCGAACCCGAGCCTAACCCGCCCCAACCCGTCTGAACCCCCCCCAAACCCGACCCGAATTCGCCCAAAACCCGGCGGGACCGAGCCAACCCGCCCCAACCAGGGTCAACCCGTCCAAATTTTAAATTTAAAAAAAAAAGGGTAAAATTTCTCCCCAAAAAAACCCCCATAAATACACCCTCATTCTTCATACATTTTCACATCTCATACTCTTATTATTTTCAATCTCTCATTCTCTCAATCTCATATTCTCATACTCTCAATATTTTCATTATTCTCAAAATTTAATTTTATTGTTAAAAAAAATATAGTTGCAAATTTATTTCATTCTACAAATACGCAAACGGAATTACGAAAGTAGAGGAATTACGAAATTCGGCACCTCCCGCAAGATTTTTCCGCGAGATTAAAAGGTTAGATTTATTTTAGATTTAGTTATATTTATTTTTAGTAATTGTTAGATAATTAGAATTATTTTAAATAGGTTACTTTTAGTAATTGTTAGATAATTTTTAGTAATTGTTAGATAATTGTTAGATAATTAATTTTGAAATAGGTTAGATTTATTTTTTGAAATTCGGATTTATTTTAAATAGGTTAGATTAATAAGTTATATTTTATTTTTGAATATATTGGATAGTTAGATTTATTTTTAAACATGCTAAATTTATTTTTAATAGGTTACATTTGAATATTTTGAAATATGTTAGATTTTAGATTTATTTTTAAATAGGTTAGATTTTATTTTGAAATGTGGATTTATTTTGAAATAGGTTAGATTTAATTTTTTAAAATTCGGATTTATTTTTAATAGGTTAGATTTTAATTTTTAAATTCGGACTTATTTTTAAATATGTTAGATAAGTAAGTTAGATTTATTTTGAATATGTTAGATAAATAGATTTAATTTTTAAATAGGTTATATTTTATTTTTTAATTCGGATTTATTTTTAATAGGTTTTAAAAAATAAGTTATATTTTATTTTTGAATATGTTGGATAGTTAGATTTATTTTTAAATAGGTTATATTTATTTTTAATAGGTTAGATTTGAATATTTTGAAATATGTTAGATTTTAGATTTATTTTTAAATAGGTTAGATTTTATTTTGAAATGTGGATTTATTTTGAAATAGGTTAGATTTAATTTTTTTAAATTCGGATTTATTTTTAATAGGTTAGATTTTAATTTTTAAATTCGGATTTATTTTTAATCTTGCCCATATTTATTCAACCGGGGCAAGAAAACAACGTTTTGCGGCTTTATGTGAAAGGTTGGGTTTGGGCAAAATGAGGGTACCTTGGGATACAGATACCCGTTGGAATTCCACCTATAGGATGTTGCACCGATGCATTCCTTACCAGAAGGCTATAGGGGAGATGTTGAGATCGATGGCCGAAGGAACCGATTTGGAACACCGAACCCGAATGGCAGTAAATAACAATGCTTAAAACCTTCTTTGGAATCTTTTTCATCGCAACCGTCAAACTATCCTGCTCGTACACACCGACGGCACATGAGTTGCTGCACCATCTCTACTATATTTCCAAGGTGTACCGTGAGATGGAAGATAATGCTAGCTCCGACCACATTCTTCACCCGATCGTAACAGCTATGAAGGTAAAATTTCTTAAATATTGGGAAGAGGTACCCCTCTTGACCGTTATCGCAAACTGCCTCCATCTGGCATACAAGAAGAGGTTCCCGGTAAAAATACTTCAAGCCTACAAAAAAAAATCTAAAATTAGACTGGAGGAACGAGGAGCCCCGCGTAACACGGGCATTGGAGGACATGTTTGCCATATACAGCGAAAGAAGAAATGTCAACCAACCGCCTTCGACCCGTGGCGTGAGGTATGAATATAAATATACATATGTTTTTAATATTTATTATTTATAATATCTACATTATTTGTCCACTAATTTTTTCTATTGTTTCAATAGTTTAAGGAACGACAGCAGTAGTGGATTGTTAGGCGATTTCCAGGATGATGACGACCCGTACACATCCCAAGGTAACACAAACGAGTTAATGAGCTACTGTTTGGGGACCAACGAACATGAATCCGTTGACTTCATGGATTGGTGGAGGAGGAATGCAAGTGCCTATCCAACGCTGGCGATGATGGCCCGCGACATATTTGCCGTGCCCGTGTCAACCGTCCCTTCCGAATGTTGTTTTAGTTCGGCGAACATGATCCTCACCGATAAACGCAGTAAGCTGGGTGCACATATTTTCGAGAGACTTGTGTGCTTGAAAGACTGGATTGATGCTGAAACTCGCACGCAACATGCCATGGAAGCATCATCATCCGGTGTCAAAACTCAAGAAGCGGTACCGAGGAGCCTGAGCCTAATGAAGATTCAGACGGTGAGCAAGAGAGTGACCTATGGTATATGCACAACAACTACTAGATAGGTAGTGTCGGTATAAATTTCTAACCTCTTTTAATCTTTATTGTTATTTTTTTAAATTATAATTTCTAAATATTTCAATTGTTTCATTTTAAAGAATAATTACTAACAAAAAAAAAGTTAGAACTCCGCCTATGTTATTTTACATAGCCGGTCCCAAGCCCGGAATAAAGGAGGAGGGTAACTTTTATTTTTAAATCTATTGTTTTAAAATAATTCAATTTTAAAGATAATAAATAATTCAGTTTTAAAATAATTCAGTTTTAAAATAATTCGGTTTTAAAATAATTTGATTATAAAATAATTCGGTTTTAACATAATTTGGTTTTAACATAATTCGGTTTTGTTATAACAAAAATTATTGAGTTCAAATAAAAAGAAAAAAAAAAGCAGCACCGAAAACTAGAAACAAAACAGGAAAAAAAAACCGGCCCTGTCCGGCCCGGCCCGGACAGAACCCGGACCGGACCGTGGAACCGACCCGACCCGCCGGGTTTGGGTTGGCCGAACAAAAAAAAGCCCCGCCGGACCCTACCCGATCTAACCCACCGACCCGAGCTAACCCGTGCCCGGGCGGGTTTGGACCGGACCGACCCGACCCGGCCGTTTTCAAAACACTAGTAGGAACACATAAATTTGAAAAACAAAATATGATGTTCTCTCAAGTTTTAAAAGGGAGATATCAGCGTGCTTAGTAGAGGGTAAAAAGAAAAGAAAAATGGCCACTTGGCAGCCAAGCAAGCATTAAGGATTATTTTTTGTGGGTGGAATAGCACCAATAGTGGATGCTTTTTGAGAAGTGTGTCCAGTCCCAGTCGCCCAGTCCAGTCCGTATAAATCTCTAAGTTTTCTAGCAAAATATAATATAATATAATATAAGATAAGATCAAGTGCTCGGAACGAACTCCGCTGCTCGCCAAATAGGCGAGCAGGACCCTGCTTTTTTTAATCGAATCGTTCATCTGTGTTGAGATCCGTGCATGAAAAACATTCAACGGTCTGATTTTGAATAGCCCTTGATTTGTCGATTGCCTGACGTCTCTTATAATTTGATTCTTGTTTCAACCCTGGGCTTCCTGATATTATAACAGTTCCTTTTGATCTGCATATGATATGTTAAGGATTTTAAAGGTTGCAAGTCAACACTTTTTTTTTTTTTTTTTTTAATTGAGATACCTTGTCACTGTTTAGAGCCATGTGCAATGCAATTCTTGCACCCATTGAGTAATCAACAAGAACAACCCTTTGTCCTTCAGTAGAGATTTCATCGATCAATTTTCGTAACAACCCTGAAATTGTTTCGACTGAGATAGAGCATTCCTGTTTTGCATGAACCTGTGATTTGCCGTGCCCAGGTAGGTCTAAAGAAATTGTGTGTGCATCCTTGGAGAGAGATTTCATTATGGGGGCCCAATCTTCACTCGTACCGAGAAATCCATGGAGAGAGATTTCATTATGGGGGCCCAATGATTGATTATTTCTCTGCATATGCCCAGTGCTTAATTACTTGGATATTTGTAAGCAATTTATTAAGAAAATACTGGGTATCAGTACCAACTTCACTTGACAGCTTCATATTAGGATACTGGGTCTTAAATTGAGGTACAGTTGAACATAGGGGTGCAAACGGATCGGATACGGATCAGATAGTGGTAAAACCATATCCGTATCCGCTTTTATTTTCCGGATACGGATACAGATACGGATCGGATATTAAACAGATACGGATACGGATATCCGCTTTTTATAATAGTGAATTATATAAATTTTTTCATAATATATATTAAACTATATGATATATTTTTACTATTCGGATACGGATAATTAAAATTTAAAACCATATCCGTATCCGTATCCGTATCCGCATGGATATTCGGATATCGGATATCCGTATCTAATTTTCAGATACGGATCCGGATACGGTCGGATAATATCCGACCCGTTTACACCCCTAGTTGAACAACATTTTGCAACTTGGATACATTACTGACCAACTGATCTTAAATTAATGAGGGCATAACAGTAATTAAGTGAATATCTCATGACAGTATAACAGTAATTAAGTGACTTCATAAAAAGAAGGTATAAGAAAATTTCTTACATTTGTATGCAAGCCAGCTTCTTTAACTCTAAAAACAGGAAGACAAACCACCTTCATCAATTTTTACAGAATAGCACCCGATCTCTTCATTTTTGCAAAATCTCGATAATAATCTCTCGGAATCCCAAGAAAACCTCTCAATTATATTTTGAGCATCTTTCACTGAAGCCCTCATTTTTCCACCAATTTTTAGTACATTATTTATCAACCCTTGATCTATTATATCTTCCTTGATCCATTTATATGTACCCAGCCCATGAGCAAATCCATCATGAAAGCGTTTATTTCTTGTTTTGCATACATTTTCATATTGTATATGAAGAAAATATGAAAATTGAACATACATAGATAAACTCAAGCTACTTTCATATGCACTACTAACAATTGCCATTTTGTTGTGTAGGAAAGCCCACTATTAATTACTTTAAGGTCGATTGTAGATTTGTAGTAGGAGACCATACCATACCATGTGGGTACTACTACTAGAGATTTGGGGGGGCTGAGTACCAGGCAGGAGATTCAAGAGGATACTACAGTATGCACTGCACGGGACCCGCTTGACATTGCTCCAGGTGTCACCTTGATGGATGGATGGATGCTTTAAAAAGGGTCAGTTTGTTCTAAACGGCTCTTAAATCCCGTGTGGGAAGGGAAGAGACCAGTTTTCAACTGGAGGGGTTGCAGAGACTCGCCTCGTGTGTCAAACTTGAAAAAGATGGCCTTAAAGGCCCATCACGTGATTCACATCCGGGCCGAATTCAAGGCCCATCACGTTATGTTGTTATCTCGTAAGAATGGTTGGTTGAATGAATGGTTGGTTTCCCGTAGTGTAGACACATCACGCATGAAGTGTTTTCTTCTCAGAATTGTCACTTTCACTTTCTATATGGTAGATATTGACCGACCTCTTCTCTCCTTTTCTTCTCTTCCTCAACACAAACAATAATTGAGTCAAAGGAAGCTACTTTTACTTTTACTTTTAATGATTTTGCTGTTCAATTGACATGTATATGCTATAATCTGAAACCAACTGAACTGTTTCTCAATTTGGACGTTGAATTAAACAAATTCAAACATTTCAAAAGCCCAAATTTCAAAAGGCAAATTTTGGATTATATGAGCGTTTCCATTCCAAAGTCCTACATGTCGGTTGTAGCTTTCTTCCATATAATTGCTCTTTCTTTTCTTCCTTTTTTTTTATTTTCTTCTTTTTTTGTTCATTTTAAAGTACCCCAACCGTTAAAAAATGAATGATATCATCAATTAACCACAAATCAAGTTGCTTTAAGATTCGTGTAAGCTCAAATTTTAAAACATTTTCCTGAACATCCATCCGGGAGCAGACCTACCAAGTACCAAGGTCTATAATCTTTTTTCTTTTTTTTTTCATTGCACTGAATTCATAAATAAAATACATATGACAATGAACCACTAAATACAAATTTCCTCTCTGGTCACATTAATCGTAAATGCATTAATATGATGTACCAGACAATATGTGTTCTTCATATATATAGAAAAGGAAATTGTGTATTTCCTGATTTTTGTCATTAAGAGATATTTAACAATATGTGGTCATGTGACGTGACAAAACAACATTTAATTTATGTCATTATTTATTAAAAAAAAACAATTTAAATTTTGAATAATAAATTTATTTAGATTACCGCAAATATTTTTACAACATTATTTCTTTATTTTATAACTTTTCACATTTTACTTATTTTATTCACTAAACAAACTTAAAATTCGAAAAAAAGGGTTAAATGTAACGTTATTATTTTCCGTAATTTTGATCAAGGCAAGACACAGTATATAAAGATTTTAATCACAACGGGGTTGTTCGGCGACAAGGAATTAAGCTTCCTTAAGGCTTAGTTCTATTTTTTCAGCTTCCTTGACTGCTTAATCCTACCGAACACCGGATCTTAATCATCTGTTCGGACCTGAAGACACCTCTACCTCTTTCTTTCTCTGTAGATGAACCTTTCACCTACAGATTAAAACAATCGAACATCGGTTACGAATTAAGACAACCGAACATCAGTTTCCTTGAGGTTTGAAGCTGTCCAGTAGTTGTGGTCAAGCATGTCTAGTTCCCCGTTCGCATTCGCATTTGGCATGGAATGGGAATATGGGATTGAGGTTTGAGTCTTCATTAATTTGTGTAGCACTGTAGCATAAGCACTTTAATTCATTCCTTCCTTTTCTTTCTTTCTCTGTCTCCTTTTTGCTCGTTTCTCCCCCGTTTTATCTCTTCCTCTTTGAAAAGTTGTAATGATGAAATGGCCTGTCACTGTCTCAATTTTACTGGATAAGGAATGGAATGACACAAAAGTAAACCAACCTTTTTTTTTTCTGAAACCTGAAAAGTAAAACAACTATTTTTGCTTTGGCTCTGCTTTTATTTAACAATATTATTACATTTTTCATGCAAATTTGATAATTTGTTGAGGACAAAGGACATTATCATATTATTAATCTAAATGAATTATGAGAGGCAAGCAAGATAGCGTTCACAAGTCAAGGGCTAATACGAGTGTTTTCTAATGCGTCAGGAGGCCATGATCCTGTCAGGAGTCAGGACTCAGGGCTCAGGGTCACATGCCACTTTTTTACATGATTAATTCACAAAGACAGACAGATCCACACATATTCCAAAGTATGTATGTATTATTATTATTATTATTATTATTATTATTATTTTAATTTTAATTGGAAAATGGGTATTAGTGATTAGAATTTAGAATTAGATGCTTCTTCTACTCTTTGGAACCAGCACCTCTGCTCTGGCCTCTGGGCACCTCCTTGTCTCTACTCTCTCTCCTCCTCCTCTATTCTCTCCATTTAATTAATTCATTAATTAATTCATGCATTAATTGATTAATTAATTTGTCTAAAACTTTCTTGAGATCTCCACACCTTGAGTTGACCACTAAGATAATATATAGCTTTCTTTTTCAGACATTGCTTGAAATTTGAGAGATTGGTTTGGTTAGTCAAAAATTCAGCTGCATTTATGCGGACGCCCATGCCTTGTTTTCCGTTACATTTCTATTTCTTAAATACATTTTACACTCATGCTATGCTATGCTACAAAACCCGACATTTTTATTAATATCCAAAGTTAAATACAAATTATTAATTCTGCCCAGAATCCCGCACTTTCGCTAAAACTACCCAAGCCGGCCAGAAAATGGCCGGCTTAGGTACCCAGTAAACCGGCCATTGTCTGGCCGGCTTAGGTACCAGTAAACTAGCCATTATTTGGCCGGCTTACTCCATTTTTTTTTTTTAGAGAGACACTATGAAAATCAAAATATTGAAATCTAACACTGAAAATTTGAAATTTTTGTTTAAATTATTTGTTATATTACTTCTTTTGATGTATAATTAGCATATTTATACTAAAATACGCTAGATTACTTGAAATTATGTTGAATTACACTATATTACAATAAATTATGTTCAATTATACTAAATTACATTAAATTACAATAACTTATCTAATTATGCAGCTTTACGGTAAAATTACGCTAAACTACACAAGCTTACGCCATAGTAGACTGATTTTGCTCATCTTTCATGAATCATAAAAAATAGTAAAAAATTCCAAAAATAGTAAAAATTGGTATTCTACAAGTTCATTATGTAACTAATTTACTGAGCTACTTGGATTGAATAATAGAAATGAAAATCTTAATCGGAAACTTCAACTCAAGTTTTGAGGTTCTTTTCTTTGTTTTTTGGCGATTCTGAATTTCAGAAAATAGCATAGATGTCATTGACACATGCGCATTTTTGCAAGCTTTCCGAAAAGTGGTCATTTGCTGAAATCGGACACTCGAGCGCCATTTTATGATCGTTTGAAGTTTCATTGTTGTTTTTCGCCTTTTCAATGAAGATATCGTCCCTATTCATTTGTAATTTAGCGTAATTTACCGTATTTTAGCGTAATTTAATGTAATTTAGCGTAATTTAACATAATTTAGTGTTATTCAACATAATTTCAAGTAATCTAGCGTATTTTAGTATAAATATGCTAATTATACACAAAAGAAGTAATATAACAAATAATTTAAACAAAAATTTCAAATTTTCAGTGTTAGATTTCAATATTTTGATTTTCATAGTGTCTCTCCAACAAACAAACAAACAAACAAACAAAAAAAATGGAGTAAGCTGGCCAGATAATAGCCGGTTTACGGGTACCTAAGCCGGCCAGATAATGGCCGGTTTACTGGGTACCTAAGCCGGCCATTTTCTGGCCGGCTTGGGTAGTTTTAGCGAAAGAGCGGGATTCTGGACAGAATTAATAATTTGTATTTAACTTTAGATATTAATAAAAATGTCGGCTACAAAACAATATGTGTTATTCATGTATATTTTCGTTTCTAGTATAGAGTCTACATATTCGATCCAAACCGTTCAACATAATTTTCATAGAAAAATATACTTAGAGATCAACTTTTACATTTATTTAAAAAAATTAACATTTTTTTTAAATATGTAGGAAATCACCTCATTTAAGGATTTTGAACCTTCCCAATATAGTGATTTTTTTATCTATTTTAAAAATAATAAATAATTATAAAAAATATAAAATTTGATCTCTAGATACATTTTTGTATGGAGATTATATTGAGCGGTTGGAATTAAGGGTGAAAATGGGTCGGATGTTATCTGTTTACATCCAAATCTGTATTCAAAATTTTGTTGATTCAGATATTCAGATATGGATACATATACAAATAGTAATACAAATAAATATTCGTATTTTTTATTTTTTGGATATCCGTTTGTGTAGATGCAGATACGGATAATTATCCGTACTTTTTTTATCTATTTGTTTTAGAATTATATATGTTTAGAGAGCAATGTGTTTTTTTGTTGGTATCTTTTGATAAAAAAATATGGTTATATTGGTGATTAATTTTTGTTAATGAGATATATATTTTTGTAAACATAAGATTTTTTTTTAGTATGCCATAATTATTAAATGGCCAAATCATATCTGTATTTTATGTTACTTTATTTTCTAATGAAAAAATAATTTATTGATTGATATATTAATTTTTCTACAATATTTAAATTAGGTATTTGAATTATATCTGTATCCGTATTCATATCCGTGTAATATTCGATTTGTATTTATATCTATTTTTAATATTTGATATGTGTCCGTATTTGTTTAATATCCAATATCTGTATTTGTATCCGAAAAATAAAAATTGATACGGATATAGTTTTACGGTAAAAAATATAAATATTTTTTTAGATCGTATGTGATCCAATATCTGTATTCGTATTTGTTTAATATCCAATATCTGTATTCGTATTTGTTTAGATCGTATGTGATCCATCATCACCCCTAGTTGGAACTTTAAAAATATAAATATAAATTCATAGTACATCCGCTTTGCAAGATACCATAACCTCACTCTGAATTTTAAATGTGACTTCAAAACAAGAGTTGTTACTTTAACAAATATCGTTTAAAATATTTTAAGAAAAAACTTATACAATACATACTATATAAATGAAAATTAATTAAAAAGTACTTTTTTTAAAGCATGAGTGAAATTTAAAGTTTTGAAACCTTATATGTTTAGAGGGTTAAAAAAAATGTCATCGTTTATGTCTTTGTTATGTATTCATTTTAAAAAATTTAGTAATTTAAGATTTAAATTTAAATATTAAAATAAAACCATTATGACCTATATCATTTTTCTCAATGTACGTGTTAATATTACGACGTTTCGACTTTGTTTTGATTTGCATCAAGAATTTGGAAAAATACACTAATGTGAATAATTTTTGAATGTTATTGATTCAAATAAAAATAAATTAAAAAAGTGAGATTTTTGTATGTGAATAGAGAGAAATAATATATATATCATATCTCACAGTTTTATTTTTACATATAAATTTTTGAAAATTTGTTATTAAAATTAAAATATGGAGGTACAATGAAGGTAGAAAAAAGAGAGGCATTTGAACTTCTCTATTTTTATAGTATTAAAATCCGTCATTCTCTGTGAAAAAGAGACAGTATTACGAATGTTAAAATATAATTCAATTTTAACTTATTTTTGGACACTTGTCTTTTATTGTCAACGTTGCGTTGTTGACAATAATACCTACTAAATGAGATAAGGTCCTTGACAATGTCTAATTTTGACAAATTTAACTATGCTTTTTCAAAAACGTCGTTTTAAAAATAGAAAAGAAAAACAGACTTTGTTCTAGTAACAAAAACAAATATGAGAAAGTCGCAGATTTGAAGCTAAAATAAAAAAATTATTTGTAAATATTAAATAGTCGGATGACTTAATCTCTAACTTTTATTAAAAAAATAGAAAAACAAAATTACCAACATGTTGTTTTTCTTTTAAATTAGTTGTGCATTAGTTTTTAATGTAATTCAAAAGATAATTGATGCTCTTAAATGTATACAATCCTCTGCAAAATTAAATATGATGTCATTTTGACCAACTATAAAACATATATACATCAAATGCTCATCGTTTTAAGACCGTGCCGTTGGAAACAATATTGACAATTAATTTATAGTGAGTACCAAAAACTAGGACTCCTAACTTTGTATTGATGAGTTTGGCTATAGATATCAGATATTGAACCAGTAAATTATGATTCTTGCCATCATCACATATCAAAGTGAGTACTTAAGACTAACACTCACAGTCGACTTAAGTTATCATTGCCCATTTACTAAATCAACCGCTTGGGTTGCATAAAGTGAAAAATTAAGAAAAGTATTGTTATTTTACATTTTTTTTTTGTATCATCAGTCGGGGCTGAAATTAAACGGAGCGGATAAAGGTAAAATCATATTCATATATATATATTTTTATACGGATCGGATATTAGACAAGTACTGATACGGATACAGATACAAATCAGATCAGATATTTATTAAAAAATATAAAATATTATTAAAAATACTAAACTTTGTAATATTTATCTAATTATAATGGTGAATAACATAATTTGTTCATAATATATATTAAACTTTACGGTATATATTTACTATTCAGATAGAGATAATTGAAATATAAAGCCATACTTGTATTCATATCCACACGGATATTCGAATATCGGATATCCACATCTAATTTTTCGAATACGGATCGAATACAAGTCAGATATTATCCATACCGTTTTCACCCCTAATCAACACATTTGAAATTGTAAAAGAGTGGAATTGAGTCTATTCTAATACGCGAAAAATCACTCTTTCTCATTCCAACTTTTTCATGAAATAGTGGAGATAAGATAGAAATGACTAAATTGTAAAAGATGAGGGTTTATCTGTATATTTTTATTTTAATTCCACTTTTTACTTCTTTTTTCAGTTTCCATCAATTTCACTTAGGTTCGACAACTATTTTATCACAATGTCATACTTTTTACCAACCATTTTATTATAATTTGATAATTTTTACCTATACTAACAGTGACGAATAGGTCCAATTGATAATATAGTTATATATAGTTATATGGCAACAAGTCAACAAATAAGAGTGCCATTGCGTTATGTAGAAATCTTATATATATATATAGAGAGAGGGGCTAATATCAAAACGTTTGCATCAAGTCCCTCATGCAACTAAGTTGTTTTCGGATTTTCAAAGTCCAAACGGTCGATCCGAGCCGTTAGATGTGATATCTATATTAAAATCTGCTTGGAGACCAAATTTTACATTTTTTGGAATTTTTTTACTATTTATTAAGCCACTTTGAAAATTACTGATCACATGGTCCAGAATTTAATTGCATTGTTTTTACTGTTCATCCGGATCAGTAATTTTCAAAGTGTTTGGAGATCAAATTTTAAAATGTGTTTGGAGATCAAATTTTACATTTTATATAATTGACTCTTTATAGGTGTTTGATTCAAATAACTTGAAAGTCTAGCTCTGACTATTATTTATAGCTTTTGTTTGTCTCGACCTAATCTTATACGAAGGTGAATAAATAATATATTAAAGTAATAAAAGTAATTACAGAACCTTAGTATTAATTTGGACATTAATTAGAAATATTATTATGATATTAATTAATTGGAGTAGTGAAGAGTAAGCATGGAGTAGTAATGTGAAGGTGATTCGAATTCGGCAACCTCAAGGGCTTACATATCCAGCCAGCACATTAATTTGGTCGATAAAATAAATATAAATAATCCCTTGCCTTTTGGCCGATATTTTTATTAAAACCCCCAAAAAAAAACAAATTATCAAATCTGCTCCCACTCCAAAGTTATAATTATTTCTACCCTAACCGCCCGTGGGCTGGGCGGTCCACTTTTCCCACCTGACCGCCCAGCAGCCGGGCGGTCCCCTGTGCATAGCTGACCGCCCAGCCACTGGGCGGTCCAATTTCCATAGCTGACCGCCCAGCAGCTGGGCGGTCCGCTAGTGTTTTTTTTTTTTTTTTTTTTTTGTTTTAAGATTAGATTAGAGACAATATGAATATAAAGATGGTGAATTCTTAACGCTAAAAGTTCGAATTTTTTTTGTAAATATTAGTTAGATTACTTCTGTGAAGCATATTTATACTAAAATACGCTAAATTGCTTGGAATTATGTTAAATTACGTTGAGTTACACTATATTAAGTTAAATTACACTAAATCACATTACATTACGCTAAAATACGGTAAATTACATATAAATAGGGACGCTATTTTCACTGAAAAGGCGAAAAACGACGACGAAACTTCAAACGGTCATAAAACGGCGCTCGAGTGTCCGATTTCAGCAAATGAGCACTTTTCGGAAAGCTTGAGAAAATGCGCATGCGTCCGTGCCAGCTATGCTGGATTTCAAAATTCAGAATCGCCAAAAAACAAAGGGAAGACCCTCAAAACTTGAGTTGAAGTTTCCGATTAAGATTTTCATTTCTATTATTCAATCCAAGTAGTTCAGTAAATTAGTTACATAATGAACTTGTAGAATACCAATTTTTACTATTTTTGGAATTTTTTTACTATTTTTTATGATTCATGAAAGATGGCACAGAATTGGTCTACTTTAGCGTAATTTTGCGTAGTTTAGCGTAATTTACCGTATTTCAGCATAATTAGCGAAGTTATTGTTATTTAGCGTAATTTAGTGTAATTCAACGTAATTTAGCGTATTGAGTAATTTAGCGTATTTTAGCGTATTGAGTAATTTAGCGTATTGAGTAATTTAGCGTATTTTAGCGTATTGAGTAATTTAGCGTATTGAGTAATTTAGCGTATTTTAGCGTATTGAGTAATTTAGCGTATTTTAGCGTATTGAGTAATTTAGCGTATTTTAGCGTATTGAGTAATTTAGCGTATTGAGTAATTTAGCGTATTTTAGCGTATTGCGTAATTTAGCGTATTGAGTAATTTAGCGTATTGAGTAATTTAGCGTATTTTAGCGTATTTTAGCATATTTTAGCGTATTGAGTAATTTAGCGTATTTTAGCGTATTGAGTAATTTAGCGTATTTTAGCGTATTTGCGTAATTTAGCGTATTTCGTCGTCGTTTTTCGCCTTTTCAGTGAAGATAGCGTCCCTATTCATATGTAATTTACCGTATTTTAGCGTAATGTAATGTGATTTAGTGTAATTTAACTTAATATAGTGTAACTCAACGTAATTTAACATAATTCCAAGTAATTTAGCGTATTTTAGTATAAATATGCTTCACAGAAGTAATCTAACTAATATTTACAAAAAAAATTCGAACTTTTAGCGTTAAGAATTCACCATCTTTATATTCATATTGTCTCTAATCTAATCTTAAAAAAAAAAAAAAAAAAAAAAAACACTAGCGGACCGCCCAGCTGCTGGGCGGTCAGCTATGGAAATTGGACCGCCCAGTGGCTGGGCGGTCAGCTATGCACAGTGGACCGCCCGGCTGCTGGGCGGTCAGGTGGGAAAAGTGGACCGCCCAGCCCACGGGCGGTTAGGGTAGAAATAATTATAACTTTGGAGTGGGAGCAGATTTGATAATTTGTTTTTTTTTTGGGGTTTTAATAAAAATATCGGCCTTTTGTGCAAACACAATTTACAATTACTTAAAATAATTGAACAATTTCTAAATTTGTAAATTTCTAATTAGGGGTAGGAGTAGGAGTAGGGGACCCCATAGGCTTTTTGAACCGAGGAAAAACGCGAATCTCGAGGCAGATGAAATTGCGCCGGTCAAAATGTGAAGAATCCAAAAGTTTTTACCGGATCGAGGGTTGGAGGGGAATGGGATGGAATAGATGGATATTGGATAGGTAACCCAAATAAAAAGTTTAGGGGGGGGCCAAAGTCAAAACCCTGCCACACTACATTTATTATTTTAATATTATTACTTTATCCCAAGTGTCTTGTGGCGCTTTTTGTTACTTATCTTACCTTTCTTTACCTAGGCACAAGGCAGGGTTACACAACTACACAACACACAACACAGTTACACAGCACACAACACGAGAGAGAAGAGAGAAGAGAGAAAGAGAGAGAGAGAGAGAGAGAGAGGAGAAAGAAGCTCCAACTGTCCAACCCAACTTTCCTTGGACCCTTGAATACATCATACATAGATACATAGATAGAGGAGGAGATAGATGGTGAAGAAAGATTCAGTCTTGGATATATAATGCATGGCGCGCGGTAGAGGTAGTGACTGAAATTCTATTCTCCACTAATTAAGAGAGGGGAGCACTCTCTCTCTCTCTCTCTCTCTCTCTCCGCTAATTAAGAGAGGATGAGTTTTGGGAGCCTATTCGACGGCGCCATGCTCCCTTACGGTGGCGGTGGCAAACCTCTCTTCACCTCTCCTGCCCTTTCTCTCGCCTTGGTAACTAACTAACTCTAAATCTATTCAGTCTCTTCATTCTCTTCCCTTCCTCCCTTGCCCTTTTTATTCATATCTTACACTTGTTTGTTGGTTTAGCAAACAAACCTGGAGGCGCAAAGGGATGGAAATGTTCCCGGAGTAGTAGCAAGTAGTGTGGGAAGCGGAGCAACTAAAGAATTAGATGAGAACGACAGTAGATCCGGAAGTGATCACTTGGATGGTTTGTCTGCTGACGACCTTGAGCCCCCTTCTGGAAACCCTCGCAAAAGGAAGAAGAGATACCACCGCCACACTCCCCTCCAGATCCAAGAACTCGAAGCGTAACTCTTCCTTACCTCCCCAATCAATCAATCAATCAATCATCCACTTCTTCTTTCATTTATTAATTCGATTCCATTCTCTCACTGAATTCAGATTGTTCAAGGAGTGCCCGCATCCTGATGAGAAACAGCGTGCCGAGCTCAGCAAGCGCCTTTGCTTAGAGAACCGCCAGGTCAAGTTCTGGTTTCAGAACCGCCGCACTCAGATGAAGGTAAATCAACCATTAGATACATTTATTCATACATTCACTTATTACCGATTGAATGAATGAACTATTATTAATTAATTTCAACGAACAGACACAAATGGAGCGGCATGAAAATACTCTACTGAGGCAAGACAACGACAAGTTGCGCGCTGAGAACATGTCGATCAGGGAGGCAATGAGAAATCCTTTATGCAATCACTGCGGTGGGCCTGCTATGCTCGGCGAAATCTCTCTAGAAGAACAGCATCTAAGAATGGAGAATGCAAGGTTAAAAGAAGAGCTTACACGTGTCTGTGCCTTAGCTGGTAAACTACTCGGCAAACCCATTTCTTTGATGTCCGGTGCTCCTCTTGCCCTCCCCATGCCAAACTCTTCTTTGGATCTAGCTGTCGGTACAAACGGCTTTGCAACCTCTCTATCGGGTTTAAATGATTTCCCGAACAATGCGTCAAGTCCTCTTGGTACTGTTATTACCCCAGCTAGAGGTGGCGTGGATAAGTCGTTGGAGAGATCTATGCTTTTGGAACTAGCACTTGCCGCCACTGACGAGTTGGTCAAGATGGCACAAATGGAGGAGCCATTGTGGATTCCTTGCTTGGAAGGCGGCAAGGAAACACTTAACTATGAGGAGTATCTACGCGGTTTCAACAGGTGTATTGGAGTTAAACCGGTTGGGTTCGTGTCTGAGGCTACAAGGGAAACTGGTGTTGTGATCATCAATAGCATGGCGCTTGTTGAGACGCTCATGGACTCGGTGCGTTAATTGCTCTCTCTTATCACATTATATTATATTCTTAATTTCTCGGGGGAATCGGTTATATACCCATCAAAAGTTTTGAATTTGGATATTTGCCCATATTGTATTCAAATTTGAGGTAAATTTCTAATACAATATGGGCAAATATCCAAATTCAAAACTTTTGATGGGTATATAACCGATTCTCTCTAATTTCTAGCTACTTGTATATAAGTTTCACTGTTGAACTTGTGATCGATCAATGCTTAGATTAATTTTTAGCTACAAGTAATTAACATGCATATGATTAATTTGAAGTGTAGGCTCGATGGTCTGAAATGTTCTCTTGCGTGATTGCAAGTGCTACAACTACTGAAGTTCTTTCTAGCGGCATGGGAGGGAGCAGAAATGGTGCATTGCAACTTGTAAGTTTACAACTGATTGATCACTTTTCTTGTTTAATTCTTTTGATCATCATCATCATCATTTTTTTGTTTTGCAATTAATTAATGTCAGATGCATGCTGAATTACAAGTGCTATCTCCGCTAGTTCCGATTCGGGATGTGAACTTTCTGCGCTTTTGCAAGCAATTAGCAGAGGGATGCTGGGCTATTGTAGATGCTTCTATTGATGGAATCAGAGAGAATTCATCGGCATTAGCTGACAATATGAAATGCCGTAGGCTTCCTTCTGGCTGTTTGGTGCAAGACTTGCCAAATGGCTATTGCAAGGTATTCATTCACTCACACCACTCTCTTCCCACTAACTAAGACTGTGAAACTCTATTTTATTTATGTTGTTAATTAGTTTATTATAATGATAACCATGCAACTTAGTGCCACACGTACATAAGTCAAAGGCTAAACCACTGTTTTCTAACAAGTTAATTACGGGTCACGAGGCCACGATCCTGTCAGAATCACGTGGTCTCATCTATTCATAGAGAGAAGAGATATGTTATGTATTTTTTTATGATTTGTGTAGATCCATACATATTCCAAAGTGTTTTTTAATTGCTTTGTTTAATTGGAAAATGGGTATTAGATGCTTCTTCTACTCTCCCCTAGGGAGCTAGCTCCTTGTCTATACCACTTAATTAATCTGTCTAAAAATTCGTTGAGATCTCCATACCTCACCTTCCCCACTTGCATTTGTTTAGCATTTTTTTTTGAAAAACTGATTGAAGTTGTCCCAAATACACATTAACTTGGTCTAATCTCTTGCCTGTTATGCTAAGACAATTTACAATATTTTCACTATAGTAAGTACTTGTCACTTGCATAATCAGTAATCAAACCCACCATGTGGTAAATAGTTTTGGCTGGTTGTAACTGGGTATGATATACTGGGGCACAAGGTATCTACTACAGTGGACCAGCAGGAACTATGTACAATTAAATGTATGGTATAGTCTATCTAGCCTGTATTGTGTTTGGTACAGGCCTAAAGGTTACAGGGGGGAGAACACTAAAAACACTGGAAAGGAGCAGAGGCATGTGAGTGCATTAATGAGCTAACAGACGACTTGTTTTTTTTTTTTTTGCATTTGTATTGGTGTAACAGGTCACGTGGGTTGAGCATGCAGAGTATGAGGAAGCGGCTGTGCACCAGCTTTACCGCCCCATACTCCGCTCTGGTCTTGCCCTTGGTGCGCACCGCTGGCTCGCCACACTCCAGCGCCAGTGCGAATGCCTTGCTATTCTCATGTCATCTTCTGCCCCTTCTACTGACAACACAAGTAACATGCTTTTCTTTTCATATTTATTGTATCATCTGTAGGATGAATTAATATTGAAATGAAAAAAAAGAAAATTGAGTATGGTCATATTCTGAAAATAATTGAATTATCTAAAGTTAAAGGCAGATAGTTTCTTGCATTGCACATGTGCACATGTATATATATAGCATAAAATGTAATGTTAGTGCAGTTGAGTTCTGAAGAAAAGAGAAGAAAAACTGACTGAAATAAAAATGTAAATGCAATAATTTATGTAATAATTTTGTAGCAATCACTGCAAGTGGAAGGAGAAGCATGCTGAAGCTGGCGCAAAGAATGACAGACAACTTTTGTGCGGGAGTGTGTGCATCATCGGCACACAAATGGAGCAAGTTAGTGGGGGGCGGCAATGTGGGTGAGGATGTGAAGGTGATGACACGTCAGAGCGTGGATGAACCTGGGGAGCCACCTGGCGTTGTGCTCAGTGCCGCCACGTCAGTTTGGGTTCCGGTGGCACCGCAACGCCTCTTTGATTTCTTGCGTGATGAGCGTCTGCGTAGCGAGTGGGACATTCTTTCAAATGGTGGGCCAATGCAGGAGATGGCACATATTGCTAAGGGTCAGCATCACGGCAACTCCGTTTCCCTTCTTCGTGCTAGTGTAAGTTACATTTTCTTAATATAAAATACTTATTTTTACATGCATGTGTTGATTGATTAGTTGTGAATTTTGGAAAGTGCTTTTGTGTTTACTTACATGCACACTACAGTTGAGGTAACATTAGCACATGACATGATGAGACTGTACTATTTATGGAGGTGTATATGTATGCAGTGTAAAGGAAGAGAGTATTGATTGCGCCTTAATATTAGTTCAGAGGCCATAATGGTGCAATATGTAAAAGAGGAGTTGTACTCACTCCTTAAATAAAGTGTTCATAATTTCTTATGGGGTGTCCCGTGTACCTGTCCCACAGCACATAGTGTTTCACATAGAGAGATGGATGAGAAATTGATAATAAATAGGACAAAAGGAGACAAAGTAGGAATAGTGCATACGTACTGCATTGCATTGCATATTGGCATTGCATTGCATTGGGCCAGAGAAAGATTAGATCCAAAAAGTGGGGGACCAGGCAAAGTGTGGTCCTGGACTTGGAGGAGGGGTACATCTGTAAAAGCCCACACTATTATTTGCATTTATATATGAATCAATGTATAGACAGTTGACATCTCTGACCCGTTGCAGAAAGGGACAGATATCAAAAAGTTGTCTCTCTCTCTCTCTCTCTCTCTCTCTCTCTACTTTCTACTTTTCTAGGTCCAGCCAGCCCCTTTAGAGTTCAAAACCTAGACTTCTCTCCTTTAGAGTCACTCTAGCTGGGCCCCTTTCTCATCAAGCTTTTAACTGGGTCAATCAATCAATCCTCATCCATCACTTTCTCTCTCATACATACATACATACATGCATAGATTAATAATTTATTCTATTCTACTAGCAAGCTACCTTTGCATGTTACACAATAAATAATATAATCAACAGATATTGTTATTAATTAATTAATTAATTGTAATCAATATAATAATCTCTTACTTACCATGCAATGCAGGCTGTGAGTTCAAATCAGAGCAGCATGCTAATACTGCAGGAGACTTGCACTGACCCATCTGGGTCAATGGTGGTCTATGCACCGGTTGATATACCAGCAATGCACTTGGTCATGAGTGGTGGGGACTCTACCTACGTGGCACTTCTCCCTTCGGGTTTTGCAATCCTGCCAGATGGGCCCGGAGTCGGTGCATGTGGGAGGAGTAGTACTGGAGGAGATGGAGAGAGCAAAGTAGGTGGATCTGGATCTCTCTTAACAGTTGCATTTCAAATCTTGGTGAATAGCCAACCGACGGCAAAGCTTACGGTTGAATCAGTTGAGACGGTGAACAACCTCATCTCCTGTACCATACAGAAGATAAAGGCGGCATTGAACTGCGATGTATGATGAATTTAATTGAATGAATTAAAAAAAAAAAAAAACAGAGAGAGAAGAGAGGCAGGGGTAGAGTTGACGTATGCAACGGGTCGAGTCAAGAACGAACCGCGCGAATAACCTTTGCTAGGTGGTAAGCAAATCATGGCATGATTAGAGTGAGACCATGACCATGGTGCTTAACACAGAGCAATGGTGGTGGTTCGGGTATTGACTCGACTCGACTTGACTCAACTCGATCGTTTATTAAAACTTGGGATTATATGTGGCAATTGTGACTTTCTTCTGGTGTATTTTTTGGTGAACTAGGAGGCCTCTCTCATCTTATGTTGTACTTTGCATGCTTTTTAAGTATATTATATATATGTAGGCAGGCAGGGAAGGGAACTGCGTATAATATTATATTAGGAGTAAGCTGTTTTGTGTTAACTTAATTGTGTTTAGTTAATTAGGCTTTTAGCAATTTTAACACACCAACTACTTGTCGCTCTCTTTTTAAGGAACATACTCTTGGCATCTCAACTAAAACACCCAAAAATTAATTAATCTGGTGATAAAACAGAACTAACTGTGCACTGCTGTTTGATGGACTTTAATTAATAAATTTAGTCTCCATTGACCGTTTTGATGTGAATTATATATGTGATGTATATATGGGCCTGGGTCTACGGGCCTTTAATTTGGGGCCCATTTAAAGGGCCGGTGCTGCGGTGCCAGTTAAGTTTCTACTTTGTTAATTTGTGAATGAATGAATGAACGGTGGGGTTCTATCTTCTATCATTCCATGAAACTAGAAAGAAAGGGAACTAAAAAAACCTAATGGCGTAAACTAAAACTAAGTGACAGAGCTCGCAAACCCGAATCCGAAATGGCGCTCTTCTCCATTCCTCTCCAATTCAACAACTCTCCTCCTCTTTCTCTTCTTCCACGGCCCAGTCTTGGTTTCATCTCTCTAAGACTAAGACTAACTAAACCCCAGCACTTACACATGCAGTACTGGTACTGGTTGCACAAATCAAACACGCTTTGCACCTCCCGTTGTGTACACAGACTGACCACCGGAAACACAGAGCAGAAGCCACCAGCTCAGTGGATAAAGCTAATAATTCTATATCTTCACCGACTGGGAGAGTTTTTAAAACACAAATTGAATTTGACGGCCGCAGCTCAGTGGATCAGAGAAAGGATGAATTCTCCCAAGGACATAGCATTACTTGTGTTGGGTCTATTTCTCATGCTCTCTAGGATTCGAACCAGTGTTCACACTTTAAAGGAGGTGCCTTATTCACAACTTGTAAATGGCATTAACCTCGGCCATGTATCCGCCGTTGATTTCGAAGAAGGCTCTAGGTGCATATATTTCCATACAATTTCTAATGAACAAGCTCAGGAGGAACATGCTTCTTCAACTACCAAAAGGTACCTGCACCTGCACCTCACTCACTGATTTTATTTATAATGGGTCTTACTGGTACAACACTTCCTTTCAGTATATCTGTACTCTACCTATCATAACTGCACAGACTGAAGCTCAAATAATTAGGTCCAAAATAAGATCAAATTGGTTTGAGAAGCAAGTATCTTGCAGGTACCGTACAAGAAAGATGGACCGAGACGAGAAATTTCTTCTTGGATTGTTACGTGAGAAAGGGGTCATTTACCGTTCGGTCCCTCCGCCTGTGTCTAGATTGCTGGTTTCCTGTATAGGCACAATTGCTGGAGTATGGGTCGGGATTATTCCTGTAATTTGGCTTTTAGAGAGGAGGCTTCACGGTAATAATAGAAAGAAAAACCGTACTGGTACCAGACAAATGGTTTCTTTTGATGATGTGCAAGGTGTAGATTCAGCTAAAGAAGAACTAATTGAGGTGATTTCTAGAATGCAGCTATTGCTCTTGTCTTTGTTTGCTTATTTATTTATTTGTTAATATTTTTTAAACCTGCTTTCTTTCATAAAATTAAATAAAATGTTTTGGACCATTTAATTAGGAACATAGCCTGAGCCTTTTGCTGTGCACAAAGGAAAATTGAATTTAGTTGCAGTAATGATTTTGTACTGTGAGGTGCAAACACTCTTACTTTAGAATATACAGAAGAATCCTCAAGAGATAAAAAAATCAATATACCTAATTAAAAAGCTCTTCCATATGTTTACCAAAAAGGTAAGAAAAAAAAAAAGTTGGCACATGTTTAAATTTGGTCATGAGATATAGCAAATTGGCACTGAACTGATTTTGTAATTTCGTCTAAATTGGTGCATCATTTCTGCTAGGTGGTGAATTGTCTGCAAGGCACTTTGGATTACAAAAAACTTGGTGCTAAACTACCAACAGGTGTCTTACTTGTGGGCCCACCTGGTACGGGCAAGACATTGTTAGCCCGTGCTGTAGCCGGTGAAGCTGGTGTGCCATTTTCTCTGTATCTGCTAGTGAGTTTGTAGAGATGTATGTTGGCAGAGGCGCAGCTAGGGTTAGGGATTTGTTTAAAGAGGCCAGACGAGAGGCGCCAGCTGTTGTGTTTATTGATGAGCTGGATGCTGTTGGTACTGAGAGGGATGGTTTTAGCCATGAGAGAGATCAGACTCTAAACCAGGTACATGCATAAATGTTATTTCTTCTATATTTTAAGAGAAACATATCAGGTATGAAAACAAAGCATAAATGTTTGTTTCCATGCATTGTGAATTACTGCAATTTAGCTACTGACGGAGATGGATGGGTTTGACTCTGACAAGCAAGTGATTGTACTGGCGGCCACAAACCGAGCAGCGGCATTGGATCCGGCATTGCTACGACCAGGCAGGTTCTCTAGAAAGGTGTTTGTAGGAGAACCCGATCTCGAAGGGAGGAAAAGGATCATGGCCCTCCATCTAAGAGGAGTTCCCTTGGAGGAGGACACAGAGGTGGTGTGTGATTTAATCGCGAGTTTAACTGACGGCTTTGTTGGTGCTGACCTGGCAAACATTGCCAATGAGGCTGCTTTACTTGCTGTCAGAAGAGGTATTTCTCGACTTGTTATATGGTATACTTGCTGTCAGAAAGTATAAATAATGAAAGTATTAATTGATGATGTGTCCAGGTGGCAGGATAGTGACACGGGAAGATATAATGGAGGCAATTGAGAGGGAGAAATTCGGTATAAATGATAACAAAGCAAATGCAATTAGTGGAAGCAAAGCTCTCGGAAAACTTTTTCCGTGGCTACCATCGTTGGCTCAAGGCTCTGTGAAATACAAAAACAGAGACAGAAATGCAATTGGTAGCCGCCGAGTTTTGAGTACTTGAAAAAAATAGATAGATACTCTTATATATTAATTTTTTGTAAGAAGAAATATATATATTAGGATCACTGATTTCTGAAAAATTTTGCACCACTATGATGTAGTTGTATGTACATAATATCGCGATCGAATATTTGTTCACGATCACTGATTTCTTCTTCTTCTTAGATCACGATCGTATATTTGTTCAAGAACTGTATTCTTCTTCTTCTTTGGCAAGTGGAAAATTATGTATTTTGTTATTTTGTTTTTAAACGGTTTAGTTATTTTGCCTATGTAGTACATTTGGCAACTGGAAAATTATATGATTCATAGATATTTTCTGAAGCTGTTTTTCGTTTCAGAAAGGTCTGGTTGAATTAAACCATGAATATCAAATTTATAATGCTAGAATTGTTTATTTGTAAAATTTGTCTTCTTTTGTTTATCAATAGGATGATAGGTTACAAAGATCTTTGCCTTCAACTTACATAGTTGCGCAACTACGCTCACAGCTCCTTTTAACAAATTTGAAATGTTTCTTATTCATTTACGAAAAAGGAAGAGTGAGAGAGAATTTTTGTTTGATAAGCTGACAGAAGCTGCCAGTGTTTGATTAAATAAAATTCGAGCTTACAACGTTCAATATACAAGGAAAAAGAAGCCATATACACGCTCATGCAAAACACAATGCCCTGTAGCCATGTATTTCTGAGAGCAAGAGATAAATACAACCCAGCAACAACTGTTAACAACATTTCAACCACAATTTCATCTCATGCACAGAAAAATCAGCAACGACTCTAGTAGGTTTACTCTCTTCTCTGAAAATTATAGAGTAGTGAAACGCTTTATACTGCCCATTCCTGATTTGAGATGGTAGAACTTGTTTTTGCTTGCGACCATGAGGCATGCCAGACTTCAGTATCTGTTGAGTGTGAAACCAAACCTCCACTGCCACTGGGCACAGAAAGAGGGTATGCACAATGGATTCTCTCGGGCAATTTCTGCACAGAAAGAGGGCACTGCAAACCGAAATTCATTCCCCGCTTTGCCAGAACATCCCGAGTTAGAAGTTTGCCCTGTAACAGAAAATATACAAATAATTTGACCGAGGGAGGGATTTTTAAGCCCCAGATGAAATTAAATTGCCATTTAAGCATACCATCCCCCGACAGCATTTCATATGCAGATTTTGCAGAATAGACCCCCGAACTTTCCCAAAGCCAAAAAATAGCATCCTCAGTATTTGTAAAATTGATTGCCGTTTGCAATGCTTGAAACGCATCTCTAAGCGAAATACGTTCAAGAGAAAGCACTTCTCCCAATTCTCTCATGCAGGGCCTACCTGCCTTGCCATGGATCAAACCAGTAGGAGATTGAAGTTCCATCACCTATGGTCCACGATGTGCTCCAATCAAAGATGGGTTTCAGTTTTTGTAGTTGCCCCCCAAAAAAAGAACCCGTAATTTACCAGAACTTAGGGCCCTCTGCTGTGGTTCCCTTCCTTCGCAACATCTCAACAGTCATTGACCAAAGGCATGTTGGTTCATGATACGCTTTCCACCACCATCTTAATAGTAGTGCTATGTTAACCAAATTTAGATTGGAGAGACCGAGCCCACCGCAAACTTTTGGAGTGCATGCGACCGTCCAATTTGTGAGAGAGATTCCCCGTTTTAAATCAATCGGTTTACCCCATAATAATTGCCGTCTCACCTTGTCGATCCTCATTATGACCGATTGAGGTAACCTAAAGCACATCATGTGATAAATCGGTATGGAAGAGAGCACCGACTTCACCAATTGTAGTCTACCTCCTTTAGAAATAAACTTTCCTTTCCAAGCCCCTGACTTCTTTTCAATGCGCTCCACTAGAGGCATGAACTGTTCTTTTGACGGTTTGAGGATTGTCAAGGGCAATCCTAAGTAAGAGATCGGGAGTTCGTGAGATTTCAAGCTAATTATAAGCAAAGAGTCCGGAAATTGTCAAGGTTAATTTCTACATTATTTTGGCATCATTCCTGAGATTAGCAAGTGAAGTTCGTTGTAGTGTGGAAATGCTTTATAAAGAGGTTTTTATTTATTTATTTTGGAGATAAATCTGAAATAATTTATAATATTGTGCAGCATGGCTTCCCTATCATCTGATGAAAATTACTTGTTAGCATAGCTAGTTCAATGGATGTTTCGGTTAGTTTTTTCTCAAATCTGTAATATCAACAAAATAAATTACGAACTACATATATATGGGCCTGGTTATGGGCCTGGCGTAGGTATATACGGGCCTTTAATTTTGGGCCCATTTAAAGGACCGGTGCAGGTGCAGCGGTGTTCTATCTTCCATCATTCAATGAATTGAAACTAGAAAGAAAGCAAGTGACAGAGCTCGCATACCCAAAACCCGAATCCGAAATGGCGCTCTTCTCCATTCCTCTCCAATCCAACTCTCCTCGTCTCTCTTTCTCTTCTTCCACGGCCCAGTCTTGGTTTCATCTCTCTAAGACTAAGACTAACTAAACCCCAGCACTTGCACTTGCACATGCACTGGTACTGGTATTGGTTGCACAAATCAAACGCGCTTCGCATCTCCCGTTGTGTACCCAGACTGACCCAAAACCCAAATGCACCCGGAAATAACACAGAGCAAAAACCACCATGGATGAATCAAATAATTCTCTTTCTTCACCAACTAAGAGACTTCTTAAAACACAAATTTACCTCAGCAGCTCAGTGGATCAGTGAAAGGATGAATTCTCCCAAGGACTTGGCATTACTTGTTTTACTTATGTTGGGTCTACCTCTCATGCTGTCTCGGCTTCCTCCCAATGGTTACATTTTAAAGGAGGTGCCTTATTCAGAGCTTGTAAATGGTGTTAAGCTCGGCCATGTATCGGCCGTTGTTTTCGAAGAAGGCTCTAGGTGCATATATTTCGATAAGATTTCTAATGAACAAGCCCAGGAGGAAGAGCAACATGCTTATTCAAGTTGCAAAATGTAAATGGGTCTTACTGGTACAACAGTTCCTTTCATAATTGCTAACAATCATAACAAAAAACCAGTATGTCATGTATTTCCTCAACTGTTGAGGTTAATTGCACAGACTGAAGCTGAAATGAGGCTAATTAGGTCCAAAATGAGATCAAATTGGTTTGAGAAGCAACTATCTTGCAGGTATTGTACAAGAAAGATCGACGGAGACGAGAAATTTCTTCTTGGACTGTTACACAATAAAGGGGTAATTTACCGTTCAGTCCCTATGCCTGTTTCTAGTTTGCTGGTTTCCTATATAGGCACAATTGCTGGCGTATGGATCGGGATTATTCCTTTCATTTGGATTTTAGAGAGGAGGCTTAATGGTAATAAAAGAAAGAAAAACCGTACTTGTACATGACAAATGGTTTCTTTTGATGATGTGCAAGGTGTAGATTCAGCTAAAGAAGAACTAATTGAGGTGATTTCTAAAATTTCTGCTATTGCTCTTGTCTATTGTTTATTTTTTAATTTTTTTTAACCTGGTTTTTTTTCGTAAAATTAAATAAAATTTGGACCATTAATTTAAGCAGGTGTAATTAGGACATAGCCTGAGTCTTTTGCTATGCTTGAAGGAAAGTTGAAATTAGTTTCAGTACCGATTTTGTACTGTAAGGTGCAAAGCAAACATTCTTACTTTAGAATAAACAGAAGAATCCTTAAAACATAAAAAAAATCAATATACCTAATTAAAATTAAGCTCTTCTATATGTTTACCAAAAGGAATAAAAAGTTTGCACATGTTTAAATTTGGTCATGAGATAGCACTGAACTGATTCTGTAATTTTGTGTAATTTGCTGTATCATTTCTGCTAGGTGGTGAATTGTCTGCGAGGCACTTTGGATTACAAAAAACTTTGTGCAAAACTACCGACAGGTATCTTACTTGTGGGCCCACCTGGTACAGGCAAGACATTGTTGGCCCGTGCTGTAGCCGGTGAAGCTGGTGTGCCATTTTTCTCTGTATCTGCTAGTGAGTTTGTAGAGATGTATGTTGGCAGAGGCGCAGCTAGGGTTAGGGATTTGTTTAAAGAGGCGAGACGAGAGGCGCCAGCTGTTGTGTTCATTGATGAGCTGGATGCTGTTGGTACTGAGAGGGATGGTTTTAACTCCGAGAGAGATCAGACTCTAAATCAGGTAAATTTTCTGTGTGGATTTTGGATGTTTCTATAGTTTAAGAGAAACATATAAAAGCATATATAAATGTTGTTTCCATGCATTGTGCATTCCTGCAATTTAGCTACTGACGGAGATGGATGGGTTTGACTCTGACTCTGACAAGCAAGTGATCGTAATGGCGGCCACAAACCGAGCAGCCACATTGGATCCGGCATTGCTGCGACCAGGCAGGTTCTCTAGAAAGGTGTTTGTAGGAGAACCCGATCTCGAAGGGAGGAAAAGAATCATGGCCGTTCATCTAAGAGGAGTTCCCTTGGAGGAGGAGACAGAGATGGTATGTGATTTAGTCGCCAGTTTAACCGAGGGCTTTGTCGGTGCTGAACTGGCAAACATTGCCAATGAGGCCGCTTTACTTGCTGTCAGAAGAGGTATTTCTCGACTTATTATTTCGGTTTACTTTAATTATAGATTGTGAAATGCCCTTGTATTCATATTAATTGATGATGTGTCCAGGTGGCAGTATAGTGACACGGGAGGATATAATGCAGGCAATTGAGAGGGAGAAATTCGGGATAAATGAAAACAAAGGAAATGCAATTACGTGGCTACCTTCGTTCACACAACCAGGTGGCTTTGTGAAATACCAAAACAGAGACAGAAATGCAATTCGTAGCTGCAGAGTTCTCAGCTATTGAAAATAGATACATAGTTTATATTAATTTTGTGTTATTTTTTTTTTGGAAGGAAAAACATATTATGATCACTGATTTCTTAAATTAAAGGAAATTTTTTGCACAACTATCATCTAGTTGTATGTACATAGTGCTGGTTTTGTCAAGGCCTCTGGGTAAATATTTTAACACAGCAGTTTCGGCTTCATGCAGCGCACGGACTATAAAATCAAAACAGCACTGTACATGGTTTGTGCGCTGCATAAAGTCCAAACTACTCTGTTAAAATCTTGACTCAGTTGGAATTCCTTTCTCTTGATGCATCGCTGCCCCTACCACACTAGTGCTTATTATAATAGCCTGGTTAATATCCGGCCTAGCCCAGACGGTGGAGAGAGAAAATAACTGGAGGAGCCACCGCAGAAGAGACGAGTCAGATTCTGAGAAAAAGAGATCGTGCGAGCGAGGAGGAAGCACAAGAGGAGGCATAGGAGGAACGGTAAGGTTTATGCGATTTCAAAACATAGTTTTACAGCAAGATCTACAGGTTTCAAAATATGAAATTGTAGTTTTTGAATGCAAGATATATAAAAAGATAAATTTTACATTTTATATCTTAAGTTTACATAATTTAAAACTTCATTTTACAGAATTATGCGATAAGATGTACATAATTTGAAACAATTAAAAGTAGCATCTAGATGTATATATCAAAAAATTGAAAAAAATAAAAATTTAAAGAAAATTACCAGTTTACAATATTCAAACAAACTAGGGATATAAACGGATCAGATATTATCTGTTTGGATCCGGATCCGTATTTGAATTTTTGCGGATTTGAATATGCAAATACGGATAATTTGTGAATACGGATGCGAATATGAATATGATTTATGTAAATACGGATATAATTTTGATTTCGAAAGCGTATACAGATTCAAATAATCATTCGTATCTGTAAATTTTAATTTAACGAGTATCTGTTGACCCAGTAAATTTTTTCCCAAAACCAACCCCCAAAAAAAACCTATGGCAATTACAATATTCGATTGCTAAATTCAAGTAAAACATTTAATATATCATCAATAAACAAATAAACGAGATATTATTCTTGTAGTTTCGTATTCTACACCTCAAAAATTTTGAGATTTTTACGTGATGTACTAGTTGTTTATATTTGAATTTTACGAGTGTTTTTGTTTCATATGTAATATATATATATATTTTGTAATGACAAAACAAATTTAATATTAGAAAATTATTTTGTTGTTCGATTTATATTTGTATTTTATGTACTTTTTTCTAATGAGAAAAATAACAGTTGAAAATTAATTTTGTTGCAATGTATGAATTAAGTATTCGAATTATATCTATATTCGTATTTGTTTATATCTGATTTGTATTCGTATATGTTTAATATCAGATCTGTATTCGTATCCTTTAATGTCCGATCTGTATCCGTATCCGAAAAATAAATACAAATACGGATATGGTTTTGCCACTATCCGATTCGTATCCAATCCGTTTGCACCCCTAAAAGAAAATGGTTTACATAACTAGTTATGGTTTACAAAATTCAAAGAGACGGTTTATAGAGTTGAAAGTGGTTCTGGTTAGTTGTTAGTTTGAAAAGTTGTTAGAGAATTTTTAGAAGTGGCAGTTATGGTTTTACAGGTGGTCCAAGTGGTCCGATCAAAGCGGTTAAACTGGAAGTTTGACTGGGAACCTCGTGGTAGTAAAAAGTCGTTCGTTTTTACATAATTGGATGAAAAGGTTTACATAATTTAGTATTGTTATTTATAAAATTATAACAAGAGGTTTACATACACACTTAAAAAGACGCAACAATTGATTTGATTTTGGAGAAATTGTAGAGATTGATGTTTGACAGCAATTAATTAGTGGGATCCAGAAAAAATGTTGAAAAGCATGTATGTTTGTATATTGGGCGACGGATCGTAAATTTTTGCACAACTATCATCTAGTTGTATGTACATAGTGCTGGTTTTGTCAAGGCCTCTGGGTAAATATTTTAACACAGTAGTTTTGGCTTCATGCAGCGCACGGACTATAAAATCAAAACAGCACTGTATATGGTTTGTGCGCTGCATAAAGTCAAAACTACTCTGTTAAAATCTGGACTCCTCATTCTTCTCTGTTGGAATTCCTTTCTCTCGAGTTTTGATGCATCGCCGCCCCTACCAAACTAGTGCTTATTATAATAGCCTGGTTAATATCCGGCCTAGCCCAGACGGTGGAGAGAGAAAATAACTGGAGGAGCCACCGCAGAAAAGACGAGTCAGATTCTGAGAGAGAGAGAGAGATTGTGCGAGGAGGAAGCAGAAGAGGAGGCATAGGAGGAACGGTAAGGTTTATGTAATTTCAAAACATAGTTTTACAGCAAGATCTACAGGTTTCAAAATATGAAATTGTAGTTTTTGAATGCAAGATATATAAAAAGATAAATTTTACATTTTATATCTTAAGTTTACATAATTTAAAACTTCATTTTACAGTGTGATAATTAAGATGTACATAATTTGAAACAACTAAAAGTAGCATCTAGATGCATATATAAAAAAATTGAAAAAAAAGAAGCGGTTTTGCTACTATCCGATTCGTATCCGATCCGTTTGCACCCCTAAATGAAGCGGTTTACAAAATTCAAAGAGACGGTTTATAGAGTTTAAAGTGGTTCTGATTAGTTTTGAAAAGTTGTTAGAGAATTTCTACAAGAGGTTTACATACACACTTAAAAAGACGCAACAATTGATTTTGAAGAAATTGTAGAGATTGATGTTTGACAGCAATTAATTAGTGGGATCCAGAAAAAATGTTGAAAAGCATGTATGTTTGTATATTGGGCGACGGACCGTATATATTTTGCGAAGATTACAATATTCCAATAACCTTATATGGATATATATAGAAGTTAATTAATTACCCTTTCCGTTTTGTAAAGACTAAAGACCGAACCTTAAAATGTATCTTTCAGTAAATTAATGTGAGCATCGATCTCTTTCAAAATGGAAAGAAACTATGAGCATCTTTAGTTTCTTCTCCACTCTTTAATTCCAACAAAATAAAGAGGCTATCCTTTCTTCAAAATTATGGACGACCTAGCAGAATGACAATTATATGTGTATCCTTACCTCTTTTGCATGGGTTAAAATTAGATAGCCCATACAATTGACAATTGAGATGGTTCAAATATCTCGTAATTTTGACGTGTCACAGCTTGATTGGTGAGAAAAATGTGTTTTTTTTTTTCTTATTTGCATGGGTACCCATGCAATTGTGACGCTGCCCATACTAAATTACTTTCATATTATTAAATTATTAAATTTGATGCAGCTTTATGGCTTGATTTGCAAGGTTGTTTTTTCAACTTGACACTTTTGCAAGTTATTAAATTATATTTGCTTCCATAATACATATTGTAGTATTAGATCTCTGATAAACATTCTCAGTTTGGCACTATGTCCATGTGCAAGGCATAATATGTTTTGTTTGTTTTATATATCACAAGGAATTGAATCTGTATTATCAAATTTGTTACACTCCTAAAATCTGAATATAAGGTTTAAGGATAAAATTAAATTTTTCCTTTTTTTTGTGTGAAAATTTATACTCAAATCTGATTTTAGGAATCTTTCTCATGTGTTAACTCATATATGTTACTAATTAAGTGATTTTAGTTGACTAATTATGAAACAATACTATGTAAAGGTTTTAGGAACAATATTATATAAAACAAATTAAGGTTAAGAGATACCGAAATTTTTATTAATACCATTCCAAAAAAAATAAAATAAACCAAAAGACCACTGAAACCGGGAACTCCATATTTACCAGGGCCGCAACGACAAATAGCGGCCCCATTCTTGAGGGCCACCACTTGTCGTTACGGCCTCTCAAAAACCAAAAAAACTCGGCATATTATAGTGAATTGGTTTTTGAGGGGCCGCAAAGACAAATGACGCCCCCAAGAATAGGGCCGCCATTTGTCGTTGCGGCGTTGGTAAATATTGAATTCTCCAAAATTTATAATTTATTTATTTAATTATTTTTTGAGAATGGTATTAATAAAAATTTCGGAAAGAGATAAGAGGTCAAATGATTATAAAGGCTGGAAAGTGCTGACAAAAAGAGAGAATAAATAAAAGGAAGAGTATAGCTAGATTTTATTTGTAGAAAGAATTAAGTGTTGTACGTAGCTTAGAGACTAAGAATTATGTACGTATATACGCTGAGAAGTACAAGGATTAAATTAAATAAATGCCCCCTAAAAGTAGCCATTTTTCTATTTTTGTCCCCAAAAGGAGGCCACCTACCCAATTTCCTTGTTGGTGCCGACTTCTTTTAGTAAAAGAGAAAAATCAAGGAAAATATTTCCCCTCAAAAGTTCATAATATCTTGTGCATTAAAATGTAATGGAGGGATGGGTATGATTTCTTTGGAAGGTCAAAACCAAGCATTACTAACTAAATGGCTTTGGAGACTACAACATAACCGCGATGGGCTGTGGGCAACCACCATTAGGAAATTATACAACATCACGGACTACTCACAAATTGAAGAATCCCCACAAATCTCGGGGTTTTTAAAGGAGCTAGTATCACTCATCCCATTCTTCTCCTGCTCGATAACACAGGATCTAGCAACCCAAACAGTTCATTGGCGGTGGACGACAACAAAATTATTCTCCTGCTCATCGGCCTATCGGGTCATGCATGACACGGGAGTTCGATCCACCTACCATCGAGTCCTGTGGAAGCTCAAAACACCGATGAAGGTACGCATCTTTCTTTGGCTAATGCTAAATGATAAAATCCTCACCCAAGAGATACTGGCCACACGGGGATGCACGATATCACCAGGATGTGCGCTCTGCAATGATGATCAAGCAGAAACCTGTGACCACATAATGCGTACATGCCGCTACGCAAGGAATTTCTGGAGGGGGCTATGTGCCCAACAGAACCTTCCTCCGATACAGGGAAATAATTACTCAAGCATCTGGGACAATGGTCGGACCCAACTCCGGGGACAGAACAGACGCAGATGGGATGTGACATGGGCAGCAGGCTCGTGGGCAATCTGGAAAGAACGCAACCGAAGGATATTCACCCAGCGGGGGAAAGCAGAGCACATCTTAATTAATGATGTATCAATTGATGTACATAATTGGCTACTATTTAGTTAGATGTAATAGTGAAAGAGGTGGTCTGGGGATCTTAGGGGCCTTTCTAATTTTATTGGCAGATCTCTTTACAATATGAGAGAATGTAGTTAGAATTAGCAAACAGTTACAAGGGTCACTTGATCTGAGTAACTCTCTTGTAAATACTCTTTTACCGCAATATATCTTAGTGGAAACTTTCCACTAACCTTCAAAAAAAAAAGTTCATAATATCATGTTTACCCTTCTAAATTTCAAGAACTCACAACTTTCTCCAATTTATTGTCTTTTTTGTTAAAACTCATTTTAAATTCATAAAATACCCATTTTACCATTTAAAAAAAAAATAAGTAGCATGTTTAAAGAAAAATGTCAGTATTCTAATTGGTCCGTTTCTGAGTGCAAATAGGTAATTTCTCTACTTCTGACGCTTACACAAGCATATATCTAGATGTCACTGTGTAAGCATCATAAGTACGTAGAGAAATTACTCATTTGCCCTAGAAAACCGTCCATTTAGAAGAGTGGAATTTTTCTGAAACACGCTACATATTTGTTTTCTTTTTTAATAAAGCGTAAAATGGATATTTTATGAATCTAAAAAGAGTTTTAATAGAAAAGAAAAGAAAATGGATATATTTGTGAGTTTTAAAATTTAGAAGGATAAATATGATATTACAAACTTTTGAGGGGGAAATACGTAATTTTGAAGTTTTTGAGGAGTATACATGAAATTCTCCCTTAATTTTTAATAAATATGGATACATTTTGAATATAATACAAGTAGAGACGATGGATTCTAATGCAAACCTTACACCTAAGAGAGATATTTGTCAAAACAAATGAATATAAAAGGTTCGTTACCCACAAATAATATGGATATATATATATATATTTCTTCAAAAAAATAACATGGATATAAATTGGTTATTAGTCGTAAATTGGATATAAATTGGACAGATCCATTATTCGCAAATAATACTGGTATGTCGGAAATCTTGTTATATATATATTTACGCAAAGAAGCAAGCTTGAAATTATTTTTCCCTGGCCATATCCATATGGGGTAATTGAAGGAATGTTTTTAAAATTATATATAGTAAAGACTTGCATAGCGGGAAATTAATTGGTGTCGAAAAATGTTACCGCGCGCATATGTATAATTTGGCTTAAATTTGTTTATTTTGGAGCGATCGAGTTTGATGTTAATTTATAATAATATTGTAACTAAACTATATATTCAGGCATAATTAATAAGACTAGCTAGACTATAAGGTAAATAAATGCTTGATCGATGTAATACATTGCTTCACTTGCAACCGAACAAGTGTGTACATATACATACATATATATATATATATATAGTCATTGCTACATGTTTAAGCATATATAGCTAGCTAGCCTGTATACATATATAGTCATTACTACGTATATATCTAAATTTCTACAATATTTAAAGCATTCTCTTCTCTTGCACAGATCATGAATTAATGCATATTAATCAGAATATCTTGTACAAACTTATGTATAATTCTTTGGCGTCATGGATCCTTGACGCAAACCAATTAACTAATTGAGGCGAAATGCATCCATAAAATTAATGTCATCTCAATATAATCTCACCTGAACAAGAGAAACATACGTATAGCATTGCATGACATTGATCATGCAATCAAAGAAATTAACAAATGAAATACCATTATTATTTATTTGCAACAATTTCATATATAACAGAAATTTAATTTTAATCCAATAGTCCTGATCGATCGTTACAAAAACATAAGCTTCATAACATATATATATATATATATTCTAAATAATTAGAAAAACGATGAAGATGTAAGAATTCGATTAATAGTCCTGATTGCATGCATACATACTCGATCCCCTCTCAAAATTCCCTCCCCATAAAAATTAAGAACAAATTATTAATACACATAAGCATATATATCAAAAGAGCATTGAAGCATGCAAATACAATTTGATGAACATATAGATAATAATACCAAAGTAAGACAAGACAGGGACTGCAAGCTACATGTGATCTATATATTGATCGATCTAAACCATTCACCGGGATTCGTAGAAACGCGCAATGAAAGCAGAAGCCCTTCGATCAACATCTGGTTCACCGACATAATAGCCTCGATCTTCATCACTCGGCCGTATCTTTCTAACGTACCGTGGAGAGTAATCATCCTCATAGTAACTCGACTTCTTCGAAAAGCTAAAACAAAGGGAGAAGAGAGACTTTCTTCCCATTGTTGTACTGAAGTGATCGATATATATAATTAATTATATATATATATATATAGATAGACTAGCTTTCTTCTCCTGTTCACTACTTGTGCAATTGGGCGTCTTCCCTTGCTGTGGTTTTAGTTTGGAGAGAGAGGCAGAGAAGGGGTGTTGATTTATAGAGTGAATGCATGAGCACCTAAAGTGCTAAATTAACCCTAGAAGAAGATGCCATGCAAGGATAAATTAAGCAATAAATGCGGCTAGAGGAACTAACGGCTCAGATTTGATGACATGATAAATATTAAGGCTCAAGGAGAATCCTCTTTCTCTTTGATTAATTAAAGGGCATTGCATAGCCTAAGTGGTTTACAGCCCTCAACTTTCTTTAATTTAGAGCTTCCAACCAATGATTGATGATCAACACCCCTTCTCTCTCTCTCTCTCTCTCTCTCTTTCTCTCTCTGGATTTGGGGAAATAGAGAGAGAGAGAGAGAGAGAGAGAGAGAGAGAGATTAGCTAGCAGTATAGTTGGTTTGGCATGCATGCCAAACTATGAGAATGATGCTTCCACTACTAAGGCATTGAATAATACCTTTCTCACCGTTTTATTTTATTTTAACAGTTTTAGGTCAGTTGATTTGAATTAAGTTGCCATTTCTGTTTTTAAATTTATTAAAATTATTGAGTATTGACTCATTTAAAATATTTTTTCTACTTCCTGTTAGTGCTGCTTTTTTTTAAACATTAATATGTTAATGATTTTGTCACTCCATGCTTTGATACATGTAACCAAGTCATGATATACACAAGCTAGTACATGCGTAACGTAGATATATTATATTGATTGTTATTGAATATCTTTATTCAATATATACAAGATGCATTTTTGCACAAGGTAATATATTTAGTCTGAATGGTGTAAAGAGCCTCGAATGTGACGAAATTAAAACTCTCTGGGTGAAATGTTGCTAGTTCAAAATTCAAATGGAGAATTCCTTTGTAGATATTAAATAGTTAGATACCTCCAACTTTTACTAAAAAACATTACCAAAATTAAAAAAAAATTACAATTTTTTTATGAGTTGGGCTACGGTACTTCGAAGTAAAGCGAGTGTTTTACTTCACGTCTATATCTTCAATTTGAAACTTCAAAAAGTAGATCCAAACCGTTCAAGTTGATCTCCATATTAAATGTGCTTGGAGACCAAATTTTACATTTTTTGGAAATTGTTTACTATTTTTTTAGAATTTTTGAAAATCGTTTTTTTTCAAAAAATCCTAGACCATCAAAAACAACAATTTTCAAAAATTCTAAAGAAATAGTAAATTTTTTTCCAAAAAATGTAAAATTTGGCTCCAAGCACAATTTAATATGGAGATCAATTTGAACGGTTCGGATCGATATTTTGAACTTTGAAGTCGCAAAATATGAGTGTGAAGTAAAACACTCGCTTTACTTCGCGAAGCACCGTAACCCAACTCTTTTTTTATAATTAGATTAATTGTTTATAATTTTTTTGTACAATATGAAACCCATCCATCAAGCGATTTGAAAAATTAATAATTCATTTTTATTACAACCTAATTGTATTGATACACAAGCTATCACACTTACAGTGATAATGTGATATCTCTATAATACTTTTTCTTTTTGGATTTTGATAATTATTCTGCCGTTTGCCATGGCGATAAAAAAAAAAAAAATACACTTGTCAATCATTCCTTCCATATCTAATTAATATATAAGGAGGATTCAATTACGCTATTTTATGATGACAAATCTTGACACCATATATTTATAAGTCATTTTGGCGATTTCAAAGTCCAAATAGTTGATCTGAACTGTTCAACATGGTCTCCGTATTAAAATGTGCTTGGAGACCAAAATTTATATTTTTTAGAATTTTTTTAGTATTTATTAAGATGTGTACAAAACTTTGTTTTCAGACAATTCTGGATCATTAAAAAATAATAATTTAAAAAAATTCTAAATAAATAGCTCAATAAATTGATTATACAATGTATTTTTAGAATATCAATTTTTACAATTTTTGAAATTTGATTACTATTTTATATGATTTATAACATATAAGTAAAAAATGGTCTAAAATATTGACATTTTTCTTTTATTTTCAAGCCATCTTTTGCCATCTTTCATAAGTCATAAAAAATAGTAAAAAAATTTCAAAAATCGTAAAAATTAGTATTCTACAAGTTCAATATATAATCAATTTACTTAGCTACTTAGGTCGATGTTTCGAATATGAAATTTTAAAATTTGACCCTATGATGTTTCGACTGAAATACTACCAAAAGCATATTAGTCAACCCCTCTCTCTATCTATATATAGAGAGAGAGAGAGAGAGAGATTGGCAAATATCAAACATTTGTTCCGGAGCTGTGGTGCAACCAATTGATTTTCTGATTTTTAAAGTCCAAACGGTCGATTTAAACCGTTAGATGTGATCTCTATATTAAAATGTGCTTGGAGACCAAATTTTTCATTTTTTGGATTTTTTTTTTACTATTTATTAAGCTAGTTTAAAATCACTGATTTTAAACTATTCATTTTTTGGACTTTTTTTTTACTATTTATCAGTGAACAATTTCTAGATCATGAAAACAACGATTTTAAAACTGGCTTAATAAATAGTAGAAAAGTTTTAAAAAATATAAAATTTGGTCTCTAAGCACATTTTAGTATAGATTGAATGTTGAATGGTTTAGATTGACTGTTTGAACTTTGAAAATGTAAAAACCGAAACGTTTGTTCCACAGTCTAGGAACAAACGTTTTAATATTAGCCAATCTCTCTCTCTCGCTATATATAGAGAGAGGGGAGTGTTGGCTACTCTACTTATATAAGCATATGAATACATATGTTTATAAGTCGTTTTTGCATTTTCAAAGTCCAAATATGAAGTGCTCGATATGTTCTCCATATTAAAATGTGATTGTAGACTAGATTTTACATTTTGTGAAAATTTTTTACTATTTTTTTAGAATTTTTCAAAACAGTGTTTCAATATGCTATAAAAATTCTGTAAAATAATAAAAAATCCTAAAAAACAATGGTTTTGATTAATTTAAAAAAAATAGTAAAAAATTAAAAAAATATAAAATTTGATCACCAAACACATTTTAATATGGAGAACATGTTAATGGCTTCAGATCAATTATTTAGACTTTAAAAATGCAAAAAAAACTTGTAAGCATATGCTCTCGTATGTTTATACAGATAGAGTTAGCCAACCACTCTATATATGTATATAAAGCAAGTCCGACTACAGAAACAACTTTGACTGCGGCTCAAATGTAAACCACAGGAGATCAAGAAGGCCTTTTCCAGTAATGTCACTTTAATTAGTTGTTTAAAATCAAGATGGATCTTTTGAACACTGCTTACAGCTAGCGTGTTTGTTATATATACAAATTAACAATGTGCCATCTTAAATCCTCAGCCGTGGTTTGGTATACCCACTTACGCACTGAATATCAAGGCAAGATATTTTACTTTAGCCTTTACCAATTCTTTATCTATTAAACTATATATCTATGTTGCCTTGGTGTTATCACATTCATTGATTTATATGTGCTTTAATTTGGAATCATAATCATGGGGATATATGATCTTCTTAATTAATTAATTTATGTTTTCTCAGATCTCTTTTTGTTGTGCATGGGCTGTGTGGATTCTTCTTCCAATTTAAAAATTATACAATTTGCAATTGTATAATTTAAAAAGTTCGTGCCAGTTTGCAATACGGTACGGTACAGTATTCCTTTTGAATGTACTCAGTTTTGTTTTCTTTCACCTGTTGTTCCCCAAGTACATAACAGATAGCACCACCTTTTTATTTTATTTATTGTTTGTAATTTTTACCTGTTCAGAACTTGAGATCAATTAAGCAAAGGCACAACAATCAACCACTAATCACTCTACAATTTTATCCAAAAATTGTTCTAATTAAAGCGGTAGCTGATTTGATGCTTGGACGAGTTCTTTTTGGTTCATTGACAAAACACAAAGACCGTGCGGGAGGAAGAAATAAATAGTCAGAAAAATGATTACACCGAGATCAGCCTCTTCTCCTATGGCCGGCCGAGGTGGGTCCCGCAAGTAAATTTGAAAAGCGCACCACAAGCAGTATAGAGTTGCTACCACAGAAATTAGGAGCAAAGATTGGTTTGATTTTGAATTCAGAGATTTCCCGTTCTTAACACTGCATAACATAATTTGCACATAAAAAAAATTCACAAATAAATTATCAGCATTTGAAAAGCATCAAAATTAAGTACGGGAGTGTAATGTACCGGTTTATGTAGACAAAACCAGCCAAGAGAGAGGTGCAAAGTAACCCGATAACAAATACCGAATCAGTATCAATCGGTGCAGATCCCTTCCACCAACCGGTACTCAATATCCACTTGTACATTTTTGAATTCCCATTTTCCTGCCGGTTTGAATCATCAGATTATATATAATTAATAACTACTTTTTATAATTAAATAAAAGAAACAAAGAACCTGATAATATAGTGCCGGTTTGTTCATCTCACACAACTTAAGAGTCATCCTAGCACCATTCATTATTACAAAAATTATTTGGCAACAAAATCAATCCTGTTTAAGAAGAGGAGAGACTTCCAGAGAACAAAGAAAAAGGTATATATATATATATATATATATATATATATATTGGTACACAGCCAGTACCAGTAGAGATTCACACTAAGGGATGTCAATGGTACTCTTTTATCCGTTTACCCGATCTGTATCGTATTTGATAAGACGGGTATGGTAAGGTTTTTTTTTTTTTGTTAAATTATTGGGTACGGGTAAGGGTAAAGTTTTTTTTTCAGTATAGACTATTTCGTACCCTTTACCCTATACTATTAAAAATAAAAATTACAAAATTATATATATATAGATATATATTTATAGAGATGGGCTATTGTGCTTTGCAAAGTAAATGGGGGGGTTTACTTCGGGCCATATTTTCAATTTTGAAAATTCAAACAACCGATCCGAACCGTTCAACATGTTCTAATTATTGAAATGTGCTTGCAGACTAAATTTTACATTTTTTGGAATTTTTTTACTATTTATTAAGCCACTTTGAAAATCGCTGATCCGGTGGTCCAGAAAATTTTACTGTTGTTTACTATTCACAGTGGATCAGCGATTTTCAAAGTGGCTTAATAAATAGTAAAATAATTCCAAAAAATGTAAAATTTAGTCTGCAAGCACATTTCAATATTTAGAACATGTTGAACGGTTTGGATCGGTTGTTTGGATTTTCAAAATTAAAAATATGACCCAAAGTAAACTCCCCATTTACTTTGCAAAGCACAATAGCCCATCTCTATATTTATATGGGAATGATGCATAATATGATATAGTTTTATTCATGACACATATTTATTCAATGGCACTCCTTTAACCATTTATTCTACATGTCCCATATTCTATAACATGGGTATGGATATGTTTTTTTTTGGTTAGCTTATCTGGTATGGGTAAGGGTCAATATTTTTTCGTTAACTTAACAGGTACGGATATAAAAATGCTTCCACCCGACCCGTTTTGTACCCGTTGACACCCCTAATTCACTTATTCACACAAACAATAAAACTGGGGAATAATAGCGAATCTGGGATTCATTTAGTACCAGCTTTGGGGAACTAAAATTGAAGCAAATTGCTTAATTTCCTGTTTTCTGAGAGAAAAAAAAAAAAGATAATGCAAAACCTCAAATAAGTGATCCAAGAAGAAATGGGAGAGAGATCCAGCTGATACCAGAAACAAGCACTGCTTCCTGTTCAATGGAACCTGACAAAAAAAATCAACCAAACAGTCTTTCCCAAATTAGAAAATTATATTAATTATTCATCAGAATTGTTTAGTTGTGTATCACAACACTGGATCTGTTCCAACTTGCAACTTTCTATTATCAGCAAGTAATTATTTTATGAAGGTAACAATATAATAATTTGAAGGTGGGTTTAATAATTTATACCGCAGAGAGAGAATCGAGAAAGCCCGAACGAAGCAGCGTACCAGAAACCCAGGAATATAATACACAAAGGGGAAAACCGAGGAGAATGGTGTACCAAAACGGATCGTGGACCAGGCGCATGAAGGTAGAGCCGAGGTCTCGACCGACGCCCAGCACGGAGGAGAGCCACTCAACGAAGGAACCGAGGTCGGGACCAAGGAAGGCATTTAATGCGTAGACTAGGCAGTGGTGGGGACTGAACCTACCACGTGTCACCTTTGCCAGCGCTGACCCCACCGCCAACGTGTACATCATGTGAGCTCCTGGACCCGGCATGGTCTCGGTGTATATCGCCCCGCTTGAGCCGAGAGAAATCGGAGCTTTCCTAGTTCCTAACGGCTACTCTCTCTCTCTCTCTCTCCTCGGCATAGCAAGTAATTTCCTAATCAAGTAAGTTTATTATTCAACAAAAATAAATATTTAAATTATTATTGATCACAACACATGCAGAGGTGGATCCAGGATTTCCGTCAGGGGTAGGCACAAACTGGTAACAAAGAGTGCAAAATAATTTATTTTTTACTATAGAATCTCATGAGCTAGAGTACAAAATGCTAACAAGACTAAACGGACTGTATCGGTATCAGTTTAACTTACAACGCAAGACTAATCGGACTCTACCAGTACTGTTTTTAGGCATTGTACCAGCTCCAGTTTTACAAAAAAAATAAGACCGCTTGCTGCCTTACCATTGTTTTTTAGATTCAAGTCTAGAAGGCACAGATACAAAATTGTAAGTTAAACTAAACAGATTGTAACAATAAGAACGCCTGCTACTTTACATCCCCTCCCAAAATTATTATGACATTAACCAACTCAGATGCGAAATTGTTAAGCCTAAGATTTCAGTTCACAGATAGGCTGTATATTTATGCATATGCATCTCATCTTTCTTAAAGTTTTATAGTTGCTAAAGCTACTAATCACATAAAACATCACGAGTAACCAATATTTTTATAAGATAACAAGAAATCAGTTAATAGTAATTCAAGCAACCCCTCAAACAAATCAAGCAATTCAAACTAAGCGAACAACCAACTTAAGCGACATTTTAAATGCCATGACAGGGTACAAAGTTTCATCTTACAAACACCCCTAACAGTATAGTGAAAAATTAAAATTTAAGTTTGGTTGTGCTTTTTTATTTTTCACTATACTGGTAATATTAAAAACCAGAGAGCACCTACTGTGCTCTACTCCTCTCACTCACTGAATTACAACGTACCAGTATAGTGAAAAATTAAAATTGAAGTTTTTAGCAGTATTTAAATATTGTTAGTGTAGCTGCTTTGTGCATCCCAATCAAGAATATGTAGAAGGCTAGCTGCTGTATTCTCATCTAATCAGCACCTCCTGTGCAATATGGATTTTCAAGGCCTTTATTTTCAATAAATTTTAGGCATTTATCATTATCTGCACCTACAGAGATAGCCATCTTTCGTAAATTTCTATATTTTTGTCTTTGGTTAAAAAGACTTTGCTATTTTACAAGGTAAGTTGATCCTAATATTTGTTATTTTACACGGTTTTAAATTTATACTTACTGAATTGTACATTTTACCTTAGGTTTCAAATGTCTGAACAAGGGTCCAAACTGGAGCGATTACGGGTAAGGCAAAGGTACCTCAGATTTAGAGATTTTTTACTTTATGTATTTGTTAGAAACATAGAATCCTTGTGCTAATTCAATTCTTGTTGTGAATCTGAATATTGATTTGTGCCTTTTCTGCATATCAGAACAACTACTACCTGTTGCTAATTAGTTCATATAAAGTTTCAGCCCAGAATACACATTTGCTAGGAATATAAATTAACACAAGCAAAACTATTGCCCCATCTTCCCTGACTTCATTGTTGTTTAATTTTGGATGAGGAAGAAATATCACTAGAATTGTGGCAAAGTTGTTAATATATGACTAAGCATATGTTTTTAATCACAAGAACCTCAATTTTAGGTTTGTTCGAAAATATGTGAACAAATCTTCTTTTGCAAATATGATATTATAGTGCTTTTATTTGCAACAAGGAGATTTTAAATTTATTAGCATGCTTTGCTTTTACTGGATTATTTTTTTATGTGATATCTTTGATTGGATTAAGATCAAATGTTATCTTTTTAACAGGTTAATGCTTCAGTCTGTGAGGAACTCCCATCATATAGTGTCTTGCTGTTTTACGTCTCTTACGTACCCTTTATGTATGTTATGTTAATTTTGTAACCTTTGTGTACCCTTTATGTATGTTAATTTTGGATGTTAGACAATGTTTTTATTTTTTTTGGACTTAAAAATCAAGAATAAATATTGATCTGGAACTTTGGATATTTTAGAACATCAATGTATTTGTATAACATTGAACCATGTATGTAATGGTATCTTAATTTTCATTTCTATGAAATTATGAATGTATTGGCTTATTATTGAGTTATGATTTTTTGAGATTGAGTTCCTCTATTCGGTTCAACTGAACAAACCGAAGTTTAGTTCGGTTTAATCGGTTTGGTTTTAGTTCGGTTTGGCATTTTAATTCGGTCGGTTCGGTTTGGTTGGGTTTTTAAAAACCGAAAAAAAGTTCGGTTTGGCAAATTTAGTTCGGTTTGAACCGAACCAACCGTTTGAACACCCCTACTTAAACCTATTACAATCTAACAAAAGTTCTCCTTTAGTTGGTTCAGATGCTAATTAATTACCTCAAGTCTAGTTATTATGCTTTCAAGCACTGGGCAGTATATCATCCCAGTACCAGTACAAATGCTTTCAAGCTCATTACTTTAAAAGTCTATTCAAAATTTGAAATTATACAGACCACTAAATCCAATGAAATAAAGATTTTCTATTCCTGATGCATCAAATTGGAATCTTCAACTGACATGTGGGCCTTACGGAATTCTTGTTCAACATTTGAAAAGCATCTAACCAAGAAATTAGTGTAGTTCATTAGAACCAAAGCTCATTGCTTGGTTAAACACATGGGGTTTTGATGACAACCTTACAATAGTATGGGTGCTTACTCAAACCCTAACTAGCATGCAAAAACTAGTGTTGAATCATCCCAGTCCCAGTACCAGTACTAGTACCAGTGTCAGTGTCAGTGACAGTGCAAGGTCTCCTTTAAAAGTTAAAACCCTGATATCATTCATTATACATAGTACAAAAACGAAGGAGAAGAAAACCCACAAAATTAAACCGTAAATGGTATTAGCAAAGAGGAGAGAAAAATGAAAAGAGATGGGTGAGCTATACCGCTTGAAAGAAGAAAGAAGAACCCTAGAAAAGAAGAGAAGAGAAGAGAAGAGGAGCTGTTGAGAAGAAGAAGAACCCTACCTATAGAGTTCAGATCAGGCTGAGCTAATAGCAATAGTTGGCCTTTTTGGGGGATTTTGGTTTTTTGGAGGTGCGAATTTCGATCGAATAAAAAAGGGTTTTGGTTTCACTCAGAGAAAGAAAGAAGATTTCATTTCAGTCGAGGATTTGAGAAAGAGAGAGAGAGAGAAAGAACCTAAAGTAACTCAAATTTTGAGTTTAGATCTGAAGCGTCAGATCTGTTTCAATTGTTCCGGATTCTGATCGACGTCCCGGATATAAACTCAAATTTTGAGCTACTTTAGTGGATTTGGACTCGAGAATGAGATTATAAACAGTAAATTTGGATTCTTTTTCTAACCTCTTTTTGTAAATGAATTATAAAATGCAGACAATGCTTATCAATTTACTAAAATTCATCCTCAAATTATTTCTCAACTTATTAGATTTTGCTATAAAAAAAAATTATATTTTCGGTAACATAAAAAAAAAAAAATTAGCACCACCGTTGGAACTTTAAATGATGATTCATATCATCATTTAAAGTTCCAACTCTCGTGCTAATTTTTTTTTTATGTCAAGGGAAAAAAAAATAGTTTTTTTTTTCATTTGCAAAAAAAGAAAATTAATAATCTCAGTTTATAATCAATTTTTTTTTCATGTGTTGAAAACAATTCATGCATTATTCACGGTAGATCTTGTATTTATTATCATTACAATATAAATTTAATAATAATTTGAAATATCAAAATATTAATTACAAGACATGAAATTTATTTTAGTTCATCATAAAAGAAATTAGAAATTAAAGAAGAAAATTTCAATTTAGTTAATCTAGTTTCATCTAAATTAATTTACTGAAATTGTATACATAATACCTAAATTCGCCATTTGTTTTTAAATAAAAAATAAAAAATATTAAAAACTTGAGTAAAAAAGACCATAATTTATACAACAATAACAATAATAACAATAACAACATCAAAGAGCATGCCTTCTTAAATTATATCAAATAATATAATCACAGAGCCGTTGCACCGACAGTCGTTATATCTAAGCGTGGAGCAGCGGCTATATAGATGCTATTTTTGTGACTACGGTGATTTCAACAGGTTAACTTTTTTTTTTTCGTTATGCTATATCTAAAATCGAGAGGTTAACTTTCATGAAATTTATTTTACTTCATCATAAAAAAAATTAGAAATAAATACGAAAATTTTAATTTAGTTAATCTAGTTTCATCTAAATTAATTTACCGAAAATTTTATACATAATACCTAACTTCGCCATTTGTTTTTAAATAAAAACAATAAATATCAAGAACTTGGGAAAAAAATGACCATAATAATAATAATAATAATAATAAATAACATGAAAGAGCATGCCTTCTTAAATTATATCAAATAATAATAATCTCAGAGCCGTTGCACCGAATGAAGCAAATTATATCAAATAATAATAAATCAATGTACTATGAGCACTCGGTTAAAACCGGAGAGTTGGTGAGTGTTTACCAACCAAGCCATGAAGAAGAGCACAATACAGAGAACCAATTACACAATAAAAAAATACAGAGAACCAATTGCACAATATATTAATTTGCTTAGTCTTTGTGATGTGGTTATGACAAGTGGTTGGTCCACTTTTGGATATGTCAGTTATGGCCTCGCCGGGATCAAGCCGGTAATTTTAATTACAATTTGGGATAAAAATATAGCCGATATGCCATGTGTTAGAGAAGCAATTCAAGGGAACCATGTTATCTTACTCCGCCAAAACGAAGTTGCAAGGGAAAGACAGTTGATAAAGAAAAATTGCAACAATATGTAAAGCAATGTCCAGATTTTGATAATGGGATCAAGTTGTTAATCGACTAGATGAGTAACTTTAATTTATGTAAAGATAATTTTAATGAGAAGATCAAGTTATTTTTACAAGATGAGTGATTTTTGATATATAGGATTTGCTTCAGATGCAATGCAAAGTACTAAATTAAGATTTTTTTATTTGTTATAGATTTGTTTGATTGAAAGAATTTTGTAAGTGGTTATCGTTAATTTTACACATTAAATTTGGAACATGGAATTAAGTTTTTTCTTTAAAAGATGAGTTATCTTGATTACTTTTTCAATTTTTTTCTGTACAATTAATTAATTTCAATTTTAAAATGTTAGATCAAATGGCTTTAGACTTAATAATTACAATCAAATTGTGCACAATATATATTTACCCTCTTCATTTCCTTCTCCTTATCCTTAAAAAAAGTTTGTAAAAGACATTCCAAAATCTCTGTCCGAAACAATTCTGGACTGTTAGATGAAAGATGTCTGTGAAATCACAGCCGTCTGATACATGTGGAGTGTTCTCCTTGTCATTTAGTGACGCAGTTAGGGCTGCTAATGAGTCAAGCTCCGCTCAAAACTCAACTCAGCTCGTCATATAACTAAAGAGACTCAATTCGGGCTCGGCTCGGTTTGAAGAAAAAGCTCAGCTCAATTTAATGAGTTTGAGCCTTCAGCTCGCCTCAAACTCGGCTCATAACTCGCGAGCTCAAGTCTGCCATAACTCGCGAGCTCAAGTCATGCCATAACTCGTTAGCTCAACTAATGCCAAGCATTTAAAAAAAATAAATATTTGTAAAATTCTTACTGTTTTGGACGATGAGCTCAACTCGTTTACTATTTGATTCTAAAATCTTATGTACTATATTTTTGCAAAAATATATGTACAACTCTCGGTATAATAAAACATTTATTGTTTAGCATTTGTAAACATTTACTGTTTGGCAAATGTAACATTAACATAATAAAGTTTTCATAATTTTAGAACCGACAGTAAATGTTTGAGTGATGAAATAGAAGAGACTCCTTGGCTCATGAACCGGCTCGGGCTCGGCCCTGTTTGAGTGATAAAATATGAGCCGAGTCGAATTCGGACTTTATTTAGTTTAGGGCCTGGCTCGATACAATCTATTGAGCTGTTCAACTCATTGGCTCATGAGCTGGCTCGGCTCATTAGCAGCCCTAGACGCAGTATTTCTAATTTTCTATGCTACTTTGCGAGGAGAGAGCGAGAGAAGAGAGAGGGTGGTTTTGGTCTAAGGATTGGGCTTAATTAATATGGTTATGGATTTGGATCTGATTTTCAATTAGTTGGTCTTGGCCACAAATTTTGTCTTTGATTTGTGTGAATGAAGATTTCATATTTTCTGCGCACACAACCTAGCTATAAAATAATAGAAAAATACAAAAATCAAAATAAACTAATATACAATATCGAAATAAAAAGAAAAAATTTGAGTCTAACCGTCATTTCAACTCAAAGTGAAATGGGATTTTCAAGGGAGATAGGGGTTACTTTCCAACTTGCTCACATGCAATGTATTAATTGCATCAGATGGTCTTTCACTCAAAGGGGCCATGTGTGGTTCATTTAATTACATTAACCAAGTCATTAAATTAAACAATGTATATATGATGATGATATACTAGAAAAGTCAAACAATGAATGATATACTAGTATTTTTCTCATGTGCTAACATAATAATGGCACTAGCTAGCTTAATTTGCAACTAAATAAGATCGCATCCCTATATATCCAGCACATTAAATACTATACAAATTGCAGAATCCATATATATATATATATATATATATATATATATATATATATATATAGATATAAATGCAAGCATGCATGGGAGCTAATTAACTAGAATTAAAATTGTGAAATCGATCGATAGAGCTAGCTAGCTAGTATAGTAGTATGGGACCTGAAATGGCAAGGAATGAGAAAAGCAACAAGTGGGGAGTTCCTGGAGCAGTGCTCATCTTTTTGCCTCTTCTTTTCTTTCTCTGGCTCATCAGTACTGATGTAAACACAACTACTCTTTACAAAGGTACCTAAAAATTTATGGTTCATTTTCATTTCTTCTTAATTTATTTGTTGTTTTCTTAATTTAGAAATGTTACTTAATTAGCAGATTACCTACCAATTACAATATGTTATCCAAATTTGTTTAATAAAGAGTTTTATGTTAAACAAAGTTCAAGTAAATATATACCCGTTAATTTGTTGTAGTTTAACTTTTATGATTTTCTAAAACTGTATCCCCACATTCCTCTCTAGAGATGTACATAGGGGTGTCAATGAAACCTATTTAACTGTTTACCGACTTGTACCGTATTCGATAAGATGAGCATGGATAAGTTTTTTTTTTTCATTAGCTTATCAGATATCGATATGGGTAAGAAATCTTTTTTGTTAACTTACTGGATAAGGGTATGGATAAAAGCTATTTTGCACCCGTTACCCTATAAGTTATATATAATTAATAAATATAAAATTATATATAATAATTTTGTATATATTTTTTTATTTTAATTGGATTGATTTACATTAAATTTTGAGTTAAACGTATGCAATTAATGGAAAAACAAATTAATTATCCTATGAATATTTTCAGAAAATATGATATTTATTTAGAGAAGAATTTATGTTTTACTTGAAAGATTTGCTCATATGTTTTGTAATTTATTTTCAGTTCTTAATTTTATGTACGTTTTTTGCATAATGTTACAATATTATATGTAAATTAATATTATATTACATTTAATAGTTAAACTAATATTATATTACATTTAATATTTAAACTATTATTATATATATTATATTTAATCTAACATTTTATTTAATACAATCTAATATAATATTGTATTTATTTAATGCTAATCTAATATTTAAATCAGTATTATATTACATTTAATATTTAAACTAACATTATATTTAATACTAATTAATCTAATATTTAAAATAACTCTAATATCGTAGTTGAGAGGAATGAATAAAAAAGATGTATACTTTTTTTTTATTAATATTATTAACTCCACTAACTTGCAAATTTAATAACTCACAATTTTTATAGGTTAGAATAGACCTTTACTTGAGCTAATCTTTTTTTCAAATTTGTGTTTGTATCACCACTTTTTGAGAATAAGAGTTTTTCTTGAGTTAGCTTTATTATTGTTCCAATCAAACACAGTTTTCTACAAGATACCGAGACAACAATACGATTTTTTTTTTTTTTCACATTACAAGCACACATTTCTTAGTAACATTATTTGTTGCACTATCAAGTTGGGCAGGGGGTGATTTAGCATGGGGCACGATAATGATTTTTAAAATCTTAAATCCTACGTACATATTAGTCAAATTATCATTTTTTTTAAACGTACTATAGCCATCTCTATTTTATCATTTATAGTCTATGGGAAAAAATCAATATTATTTCGATATAATGATATGTTTTAATTTAATTCGAACAATAAAAAACCACTAAAGAAAATAAACTTTTTCAATATTAATGTTATGTTTTGATATTAATGTTATGTAATGTTATGTTATGTTTTAATTTTAATTTAATTTAATTTCAATATTATAGTTTATTTTGAGCATTTAATTTTGAATATTCAATATGGAAATAAACTTTTTCCCCTTACTACCAGTTATAATCCCCCCCCCCCCCCCCCCCTAATTTGTTTTCCTTTTTTTAGCTTTAGATTAAATTATGCTTAAATGCAATGCACTTTGAAGGAATTATTTATATGTTTAATTGACAATGTTTGGTCTTGTTTTTCTTTAATGAAATTATCATCTAAGAATGCAATTATTGCTGATCAAGCCATTTAATACTAGCTAGCTACCTCTAAATTAAGAAATATTAACAGCATGAAAATAATTTCATATGGATTGTTTCAGTGTTTCAAACTAATTATTATTTCGTTAGTCCATTATCTTTTAATTATGAACCCAAACATTATAAAAATGTATCAAATATAATGTCATCATGCAACTAATTTATACAAGAAAAAAGTATGTAATTTTGAAGGTTTCATAAGAATATACATGAATTTTTTTCTTGAAGTAAATAATTAAATTTTTTATTTTTTATTTTTTATTTTGTTCTATTATGTAGTTAATTTGTTCATTTATACAAGTCCTCGTAGCTCACAACGTTTTGATATCCAGGGTTGAATTATGGTTCATATCAAACTTCTACACCATCGAACAATAACTATCTCCATGTACTCATCCCCTCAAACTTTGACAACGAATCATGTTTGAGCCGATTCGAGTGGCCATTGTTTCGCAAATCATCACCGTATACGCCATCTTCATACCTTTTACAGAAGCTACGAAATTATGAAACTCTCCACAAGAAATGCGGCCCAAATACGCCTCTTTATCAGAAGTCGATTCAGCAGTTGAACTCAGGTCATAGTATAGAATCAATGGAATGCAACTATGTGGTTTGGATCCCTCTTGCAGGGTTAGGCAACCGAATGCTATCCCTTATAAGTACCTTTTTCTATGCTATTATCACCAATAGAGTTATGCTAATTCAATTGACCGATGAATTGGTTGACCTCTTTTGTGAACCATTTCCTGATACCTCATGGATTTTACCACCTGATTTCCCAATCAAAAACCTAGACAAGTTTGATGTTAACTCTAATGTGACATATGGCAACATGCTAGATAAGCATGTTATAATAAGCAATCATTCGTATAATACCAAGGTCGAGTCGTTGCCCTCTTATGTGTATGTCTATCTAGTTGATAATTATCGTACTTCAGACATGATGTTTTTTTGCAATGATGATCAAATTGTCCTTCGAAAGGTCAATTGGTTGTTACTAAAATCCGATCTATACTTTCTCCCATCTCTTTGCTCATCAACACCTATGTTTGAAGAAGAACTCGGTCGGTTATTTCCAGCAAAAGAGAGTGTGTTCTACCTATTAGCACACTATTTAATTCATCCTAGTAACAATGTTTGGGGATTGGTTAGGAGATACTACATGTCTTACCTTGCCAAGGCTGATGAGAAAATTGGTATACAAGTACGCGTGTTTTGGTTTACAAGAGTTTCTTCTGATGTTATATTCCAACAGATCCTAAAATGCGCTAAAATGGAAAATGTATTTCCTGATGAACTTGATTTCAATGGAACAAAATTCATTGAAACCGACGAACAAAAATCTTCGAAAGCAATTTTAGTAGTATCATTGTATGCATATTACTACGAGAAGTTAAAATCCATGTATTATGAGCACTCGGTGAAAACCGGAGAGTTGGTGAGTGTTTACCAACCGAGCCATGAAGAAAAGCAAAAATCAGAGATCAAATCACACAATCAAAAAGCACTTGCAGAGATATATTTGCTTAGTCTTTGTGATGTGCTTATGACAAGTGGTTGGTCTACTTTTGGATATGTTAGTTCTGGCCTTGCGGGGATCAAGCCGCTAATTTTAATGCCATCATGGAATAAAAAAGTAGCTGATATGCCTTGTGTTAGAGAAGCTTCAATGGAACCGTGTAATCTTAGTCCGACAAAAGTCAGATGCAAAGGAAAGACAATAATTGAGAAGGAAAGATTGCAACAATATGTGAAGCAATGTCCAGATATTGATGATGGGATCAAGTTATTTGACTAGATGAATTATTTTTTAAAGGAAAAATTGTAACAGTGTGTGAATCAATGTAAAGATTTTAATAAGGAGATCCAAGTTTGTTTGGCTAGATGATGAGTGACTTTTTAAAGGAAAAATTGTAACAGTAGGTGAAGCAATGTAAGGACTTTAATAAGGAGATTCTAAGTTAATTGATCACTAGATGTGTGTGTGTGTGTGTTTTTTTTTTATCTAAGATCTGTTTCAGATGTAATGCTGTGAATTTTATGAATATTGAATGTTTTTTCTGTTATTGATATTTGTTATATCTTAAAAAAATATATATTTGGCACCTAGTGTGCCGTTGGTACTTAGAAGTTGGTCCAAACGGTAACTTTCTAATAATAGTACAAAGATAAAGAAGAAACTCTAAGAGAGAGGGAAGTGAAGGGAGAAGAGAGAGAGAGGAGTGAGAGAAACTTGTTAAAACTTTAAATCTACAATCTTTTATTTACATGCAACATTTTTTTTTCATTAGTTGGTACCTTTAAAATTATATTTTATTGTTTTTGTCTATGACCACAAAGAATGACGAAAATTAAAAATTGTATGTCACTTTCAGCAACATATCTCATATTAGGGAATAATATTTTTTTTTACTTTATTAATTAGAAGTGTGATAATTTTTTTAATTGCATGATGACATTTGATAGTAAGTATTTTTATAATGTTTGAGTTGATTAAAAACTAATTAATTAAACGAAACAATGATTAGTTTGCAACAGTAAAACAAGTCATAAATTCTATATATTAATACTCTCTTTTCAGGTAGCTAGCTAATGGTATATTGCATGCGCAGCATAACTTAATTGCATCTTAGTTGACACCATTAAAAAAAGCAAGATCAACCGTTTTTCCATGAAACATATGTGTATACATATATATATATATATATATATATATATACATAAAAGTATGATACATCGATCTCATATACCCTTAAAATGCCGAAATTTTTGTTCATATTCTCACACACAAAAAAAAAAAATTCAAACCAACCATCGGTTTGCAAAATATTCGAAAAATGTCCCTACTGTTGGCATTTCCAACGATAGTTATGTGAAGTCTACTGTTGGCAACGGTAGTGGGCATAGCCTCCACCTCCCAATTTCGGTTTTGTTGAACTGGAAGCGCCATTATTTCCAGCCGCCTTTTCTGTGGTTTTCACCATTTTGGTCTCAGCTTTTTCACCATGTCTGAGAAGGCAATAACCTATTTTTTGCCAATCCTTTATCGCTATCATGTGGATGGCATGAGCACCTGCCCTCATAGACCGCAACGCCTGCAAATAAAAAAAAATATGGATTAAAATTGAGAAACATTAAACTTATGAATATGCAAGATGTTTGGTTTTAGGCATTTTGAGGGTCATGGTTGGAGCACTAGGTAAGTAAGTCCTTTTGCTCTGCTCATCTTCGGGACACGGTAGACTCTGGCAAAGACGGTCACCCCACATTCCTTAGAGGTAGACGGAGTGCATGCATGCCTGCTCAAAGCACATGCGATTTACCAATAAGTGTCTAGGGTCATAAGAATCTCGCACATCAAATAATGACCGTTAGGGGAATGCGAGGTCATGCATACCAATAATAACGAATTAGTTACGTATCATATGAAACCATAATAAAATGTCAAGTAATTGAAGAGTACGACTGACCTGTGTAAATCGTGTGTCGCGGTCATGCCAAGAGGATTGACCGGGATCCGCTATCTAAGTCCAACCTGACGCAACACCCTCTCTGGATAATGATACTCAATAATCCAATAGTATCCGAGACTCAAAGAAGTTGTACGTAATTGATTCCGGGCATAGGACACCCTAACGGTTGAAGAGTGTCCCGTGACCACGTATGTGTGACGATAGGTGAGCACCGTAAGCGGGGAAGGTGAGCGGAGAAGGGGCACCCCAGTCGGGACTCCAACCCTTTTGCCTAGGACGCAATCGGCATGCAAACTGGTAGCCACGACCAGGTTCAGTGCTGGAGTAAAGCAGTAGGGCCAGTAATCTACTTCATTTAATTTTAACCTCAATTGTGGTATGTTTAAAATCAAGATCTAGTAAACCTGAGTCTGATATTTTTAAAATCTAGATTTTGACCAAATTTCATAAATTACACAATTTTTAACAATTTTAAACATTATTTTCTAACAATTATAACAATTTATAACCATTTATAACAATTTACACAATTCCAAACAATTTCTTTCCAAACAATTTCTAATAATTTACACAAGAGGATTCAAATGCCTCTACTTTTTTGTGCCTCCATTTTAATTTTCTAATAACAAAAATTCTAAAATTTATTTGTCAAAATAAAACCGTTAGATGTGATCTATATAATTTTCTCTATATGTACATAAAAAAATTATAACTTTTAATTTTGGTTAAATATGAATCAATAATACTTTTAATTTATCCACATCGGTGTTTTTTTGCAAGTACTTGATTTTAATCAAAACAATATGAGAATGTTGTGATCTTAAGATCACGTGAAAATGATATATATATATATATATCATATCTAACGGCTTTATCTTGATTTATAAATTTTAAATTTTATGTTATTATGGTACTAAAAATGGAGGCATGATGGAGGCATTTGAGCCCTTCTCTTTACACAATTCCTAAATCATAAATCCTAGATTTTTACAATTTCTAATAATTTATAATATGAAATTACTAAATTGAAATAAATAATAAATGATGTAAGGACTTACATGCAAAAGATGAGGCTGCAAGTAGATTTTGGGAAAAAAAAGAGAAAGAGACGAGAGAGAGATTGAGAGAGAGTGGAATTTTGAAATGTGTTTTGAAAATACGGACATGCATGGACACTCTATCATTGGCATTGCCAATGGTACACTTCACATAGCTATTGTTGGCAATATCAGCGGTATTTTACGAAGTCTACTGTTGGCGCGCATTGCCAAAATGGTAAGGACATTTCTTGAATTTTTTGCAAATCAAGGGCAAGTTTGAATTTTTTTTTAAAGGATATGAATAAATATTTCGGATTATAATGTTTTCTACAAAACAATTTGTTACCTGAATTATATATTATTTAAAAAAGTTTATGTACTCATTAAAGTTTAATAAGAGAGAAGATGATACCAAAATTGATGACAATAAACATGAGGTAGGAGGGGGGGAGGAGGGGGAAGAGAGAGGAAAATGAGGGCTCCACAATATTTCTTTGTTAATAATTTCAAAGGAGAAAACTTTTGTTAGGAAAATTTGTTTGATTTTTGAAATTTTTTAAAAATATCATATCGCTCTATCGTATTTTATGAAATACTATATCTGTATGTGTATCTCGTGAAACATACAACCTAGCAAATATATATAGAGTCCGGCTAAATTGCTTCTGGAAGCACTTCGGCTGAAGTGCTTATGGGTCAAATTTTAATGTTTGATGTTCGAAACGTTGACCTAAGTAGCTCAATAAATTTGTTATATAATAAATTAGTAAAATACAGATTAAGGGAATGAGAAAATACTACAAATATACATTATTATCAGTCACTGTTTGACTTTTCTAGTATATCATGATCATATATACATTGTTTAATGGCCTTGGTTAAAGTAATTAAATGAACCTTACATGGCCCCTTTGAGTGAAAGACCATCTGAAGCAATACATTGCATGTGAGCAAGTTGGCAAGTAACCCGTATCTCCCTTGAAAATCCCATTTCACTTTGAGTTGAAATGACGGTTAAACTAGTGATCTAAATAAAAGTTTCTTGAAAGACAATTCAAGTGCTAAGCAAATTTCTTTTTGTTTTCAATCCTTAGACCAAACTAAGCCCCTGAACCAAATTCTCTAAACCAACCCTCTTATCTTTTTTTTGAAAAGCTTCACAGAGGATGCGAAATGATAAACCTAGCCCCCCTCTCTCTCTCATCGAACCGGAGGGAAAATATTTTAAAATTGAAATTAATGGTACAGAAAAACATATTGAAAAGCTAATTAATCTTAACAACTGATAGCCACTATCGGTTTTTTCAAAAAAAAAAGAAAAGCTAATTAATCATAATAACTCTCACTTACCTCATTTAAAGAAAAAATAATTATTAGTTCCATGCATGTTTCGAATTCAACGCGTACAATTAATGATAACCACTTCTAAAGTTCTTTCAATCTTTAATTAACTAGTACTTTGAATTGCATCTGAAGCAAATCCTCTATCACATATCACTCATCTAGTATGAATAATTTGATCTCCTCATTAAAATCTTTACACAGAAATTACTCACCTAGTCAAATTAACAACTTGATCCCATCACAAGCATCTGGACATTGCTTCACATATATATTGCTACATATTTTTTTCTTACCGACTGTAGTTCCCTTACAGCTAGCTAGGTTTTGCCACATTATGATAACATGGTTCAATTGAAGTTTCTCTAACACATGGAATACCGGATACATATTTTTCCCAAATATTTGTCATTTTTAATTTGACGGCTTTATCCCCGTAAGACCATAACTAACATCATTTCCGGATGCTTGTATAGATTAGTTTTGAGATTTTGTTTTGCTATTTTGTACATAAACTTATAATTTTCTTATCAATATATTTGTTAGCGGCAGTCTTTGCCGCTAACCATAAAAAAAAGAGAGACCATAACTAACATATTCAATATATGGTGGATGAACCACTTATAAGTACGTCACAAAGACTAAGCAAATATATCTACCAGTGTTTTCTGATTGTGCAATTGGTTTCTCTGTTTTTTGCTTTTCTTAATTAGTGGCTTGGTTGGTAAACACTCAACAACTCACCAGTTTTAACTGAGTAATATACACAGAATGATACCACAATAATTGCTTTCGAAGTTGCTAATCGGGTTTGTAGGTTTTTGTTCCATTGAAATGAATTTCACGAAGTACACTTTCCATATTAATTACTCAATGCCTCTTTTGAAGAGGAACTCGGTCGGTTATTTCCAGCAAAAGAAAGTGTGTTCTACTTACTAGTACACTATTTAATTCATCCAAGTAACAATGCATGGGGATTGGTCAGAAGATACTACATGTCGTATCTTGCCAAGGCAGATGAGAAAATCGGTATACAAGTACATGTTTTTGGTTTACAAAAGCTCAAATTAATACAAGTTGCAAGGGAAAGACAGTCGATAAGAAAAATTGCAACAATATGTTAATGTCCATATTTCGATAATAGGATCAAGTTGTTTGATTAGATGAGTAATTTTATGTAAAGATTTTAATGAGGAGATCAAGTTAATTTTACTAGATGAGTGATTTTTATTTGATATATATAGGATTTGCTTAATTCACACTAGTACAAAAAACCCCTTCACCGACTGTTAAAAAACCCCTATACCGACTGTTATTGAGGCGTCGGTGATGGCGCCGCCGGTATAGGTATATCTTTACTGACGGATAAATAACAGTCAGTGTAGGTACCAACACCGACTGTTTTCTTTAAAAAACAATCGGTGTAGGGTACCAACACCGGCTGTTTTCTTTAAAAAACAGTCGGTGTAGGGTACCAACACCAGCTGTTTTTGTTCAAAAACAGTCGGTGTAGGGTACCAACACCGGCTGTTTTCTTTAAAAAACAGTCGGTGTAGGGTACCCAACACCGGCTGTTTTTGTTAAAAAACAGTCGGTGATTCTAATTAAGTAAGTAGAATCACCCATTCAGCCGTTTCATTAAACATCAACAGTGATAAAGAAGTCAACCAGAAGTCAACCAAACCATTAGATATGCACCCAAACCAAAAGAAGTCAACCAGAAAAATTGATAGATAAAGAAGTCAACCAGAACAAAAGATATGCACCCAAACCATTAGACAATTTCTTCAAAACATCAACAGTGATGCATGTCCTTGCTAGGTGGTGATCTATTTACAACATTACTACAATATACTTTACCTATGATTAACAAAGGAATAATGGACTGCAACAGCCGAACAATGCATAAGCCCACAATAAATTGTTAATTATTCACACACTATATACACAGTTAAATATACCAATCACACACTAATTGCCATGATTATAGGCTCAATCAATAATATATATCAATGTCACATTTCATTGGATAGAAGCATGTGATTCGGTACCTACAAATTCCGAAAGAAAGGAAATGATATTAGTTAATAGTTAGGCGTATTCAAATAAACAGATAATTAGTTGTTGATATTTGCTGAAGAAGATGCATCTACAAGTAATCGTTACAAGGCTATAGATACTAATAATACAGGGATGCTCCAAATTGAACTCTTATGTATTGGTAAGAATTGAAAACCTTTCTAAGAACAACAAATTTTGCAGCATGGATCTGATGAGCCATGTTGTCTCATCAAGATATGTGCCAACTCCCAAACCCACCCCCCGCCCGCCCCTCCGGGGGCACCCGAATCAAATAAACCAGAGGTCGTGGGGCCGACCTCAAATAAACCAGAGTTCTACCATTCAAAATTCAGGAAAAAAAATTGATATTAGAACCTAAAATTTAGCTGGATTCACTCATAAAACCAACCTTAGTATAAAGCAACCGGCACCTTTCAATGTTATTAATCGATTAATTTTGTACTTCAGACTAATTACTGAGAGAATCAAAAAAATTTGATCATATTATCCCTTTTTCATGTATAGAACTTACAACTGGTTGCTCAAACCAATCGGGTACATTTTTGCTGAGAAGAGTCATATACTCTTCCATTGCTGCCTCTGGATTCATATTGCCCAATTTTTGCCAAGCATGCCTAAATGCAGAGAATACAAAAAATATAAAATAAAGCAACCAGAAAACACAATATGTAAAGAGATAAGTGGTGCTTAAACTTGGTAGCTCAGCAGTTTTCCTATCATTTATGAATTCCAAATCAAATTTGCACTTCAACCAAGAAACTCTATACAGACAATATATTCACAAGCTACAAATTTTCAGTAAAAAAGGTGGTTATGACAGTACTGGTATGGTACCAGTGCAAACAATGTCCATTTGCTATTAGATATTGTTTGTGTTTTTGACTTTTGGGTTATATAATTGCATTGCTGAACATAGTCAATATGCACCAAATTAGAAAACCACACCACCGCTTCGATCTCTCTATTTTTCTGAACGGCATAATATAAGGACATTGCTGACATTCTATATTTTTATCAATTAATCACACAAGTGACAGAAGAAATAGTGAAATACATACCATTTGGCCCTAGTGGAGGCCCTTAAAGCCAAGGGATGAGACTCGTAACAAGGCCCTTATTAGACCCTAACAAGTATAACCTATAACTTCAATAGAGATAAGACCTTATATACATATTTAGATGTAAATATTTGTATATTCGGCATGATTTCTGAGAAGATTAATAACTGACCTGAGACATGACTTATTAGCTAAATGATTGAGTTGGAGCCCCATGAAGGAACAATATAGTCCCACGCCGGCTGTTAACGGATCCTACAAGAGTTGACTGATCATTCAAAAGTTGATTTAAATAAAAGTATATTTTCATATGAAAATCACATTGAATGGTTCATATCGCTATTTGAACTTTTAGAACAAAAATATCGACTATGTGCAAATATGACTATTTGAACTTTCAGAACAAAATCAGTTCAAGTATAGGTACACTCATCACCAAGATCAGCACACTCATCAAGCACACTCATCACCAAGCATCACCAAGATCAGCACACTCATCACCAAGCATCATCAAGCACCATCAAGCACCAAAATCAGCACACTCATCACCAAGAGGCAAAGAAAATCCAGTACCAGTATAGGTACTGGTAAGGTCAGATCCGAACTCAACAAGGTAGCAAGCAAGCAAAAAGGAAGCATCACAGCTTACCAGTGTAGCAAAAAAAAAAGGGTACCACAGACAGCAAAAAGGCCGGTACTGGTACCGTATCAGTCAGCAAAACAGGAGGCAGAAACAAGCAACAGGTAGCAAGCAACTCAGCACAAAACCAGCAACACAGATTCAGAAAACAAGGCAGCAAGAAAACGGGGATAACAACCTGCATTCAATCGATCACATATTCCAAATCGAATACCCCAATTCATACCCTTGATCAAGTCGGGAAATTCAACAACCCGCACTTAATCGGTCAATGTCCTCATTCTTCACCAAAATTCATCATCGCCGAGAAAATCAACCACTCGCGCGAGACATTCGATAAATCAAAATATACAACAATTTCTCTCCCAGCACAAATCAACGATTAAAAGGGGTTGAATATTTACCCGAATGGAGAGGAAGCACAAGGAAGGGGTTGAATATTTACCCGAATCGGTCAATGTCCCTGAATGTCAAGATCGCAAGCACACCAGAATGTCAAGATCGCAAGCACCCCAATTTCTAGGGTTTTGAGTGTAGTAATCACAGAGGAAACGGAAAAGAGAGAGGAAGAGGGATAGAGGCGAAGACGCAGGGGTAGGCAAAGCCTTTAAATCAGGGCTAGTGGGTACAGGTTTGGCTAGCGGGTGGGAAGTCAGGGGTGGAGCTCCGCTCAGGGCTGGAACTGAGAGGAGTACTGGGTCAGGAGAAGGGTTTGGCGAAGAAGGGTCAGGAGAAGGGTTTGGCGGAGAGTAAATTGAAATTGAGAAGAGGGAACTGAAATATTTCGCGGTAGATCGAAAGTTATAAACCGGGAACGAAAATTTTCGGCAGGAAATCACCGACGGCTCGCTTAAAAAAAAGAAACAGTCAGGGATCGAAAAAATCACCGTCGGTTAAACTAAAAACCAGTCAGTAACACCGACTGCTCAACACCGACTAGTTTTTTACAAAAAACAGTCGGTGTAGGGTGTGAGCAACACCGACTGTTTTTTAAAAAACAGTCAGTGTTGGTGACTGCTCAACACAGACTGTTTTTTAGAAAAAACAGTCGGTGTAGGGTGTGAGCAACACCGACTGTTTATTTAAAAAACAGTCGGTGTTGGTTCACCGATGGTTTTTTGTAATGGAACAGTCAGTGTTGAGGTTCTTCTTATTTACGATTTTACTAGCAGTCTCTACACCGACTGTTACATATTAAAACAGTCGGTGGTTGAGGGTCGGTGAAGGGGTTTTTTGTACTAGTGTCAGATGCAATGAAAAGTACTAAAGAGATAGGGTTATTTTCAACTCAAAGTGAATCTGGATTTTCAAGGGAGATAGATAGGGGTTAAATTTTCAACTTGCTCACATGCACTGTAGTGCTTTAGATGATCATTCACTCAAAGGTGCCATGTGAGGTTCATTTAATTAATTTAAGCACTTAAGGAGCTAGAAAAGTCAACAATGAATGGTAATAATATATATATTTGTAGTATTATTGTTCTCATGCCCTAATATAATAATGGAACTAGCTACCTTAATTTGCAACTAAGATCGAATCCCTATGAATCTAGCACATTAAATATTATACAAATTGCAGATCCATATGTATATAAATACAAGGTACGTACGTAGTTCTCAACATGCATGGGAGCTAACTAGAATTAAAATTGTGAAATCGTAGTGCTAGTATAGTAGTATGGGACACGAAATGGCAAGGAATGAGAAAAGCAACAAGTGGGGAGTTCCTGGAGCAGTGCTCATCTTTTTGCCTCTTCTTTTCTTTCTCTGGCTCATCAGTACTGATGTAAACATTAGTACTCTTCACAAAGGTACAATTTGAGGTTTCATTTTCATTTCTTCTTAATTCGTTGTTTTCTTAATTTTATTTGAAATCTTACTTAGCAGATTAAACCTACCAACGATGTATTATACAAATTAAGAGTTTAATGTTAAACAAAAGTTCAAGTAAATATATACCCGTTTGTTGTACTATAACTTTTATGATTTTCTAAAAATGTATATATCTCCACAATTCATTTCTCTAGGGATGTACATAGGGGTGTCAATGCTACATTTTTAACCATTTATCCGACCGTACCGTATTCGATAAGATGGACATACATGGATAATATATTTTCATTATTAACTTATTGGGTAAGGGTATGGATAGAGTTATTTTGCACCGGTTACCGTATATGATAATTAATAAATATAAAATTATATATGACAATTTCTTACAATAATTTTATTATTATAATTAGATTGATTTATATTACATGTCATATATTGTTTTAATAAGTTTAAATTTACGATTAAAGTAATTTATCCAATATTTTATGTTTTTTTTAATTAGTAATCTTTGACAAAATGGGATAATATAATGTATATCTCTTAGATAATATACCATGTTTTTTTTTAATTAGTAATATTTTATGATTTATACCATATTTTATCATTTCAATTAGATAATATAATGTATATCTCTTACAATAATGGGATAAAATATTATAATTTTGTATCTTTTGTGATATTAGATACATGATGTATTTAATATATATATATTGATCAAATTATATGCTATCAATTAATTCGTTAATTACCATTATTTCTTTATTACGTGTTACTTTAATGGGTAAGAGTAGGGTATGAGTAAGTTAATATTTAAGGGTATGAGTAAGATATGAGTAAGACTAATTTTAAGTGATTATAGATATGAATATTCCTCCACCCGATCCGTACTGTACCCTTTCATTGACCCCCCTCCCCCTGATGTACAATGGTCGGGTTAATGGATTTTGTTAAAATTTGAACCTTCACAATTATATTGGATTTATTTTTTCAACTTGACTCATTTATAATTTCATCCGACTCATTTATAATTTCATCCAACTCATCTCTAATACTGGATTATTATTTCAAGCTGACCCACCTGTAATAATTAAGTTTTCTTTAATTAAGTACGTAATATTTTTATTTCGATTAAGTACATAATATTAAATTAATAATCTATTATATTTGAAAATTCATCAGACTATCTGTTTGATTTTGAAGGTTTGTATTGTATTATATTAGTGGATTATATAAGTGTAATTTTTTATGTTAACATCACTTTTGGACTAATTATTTTTCTACAATGTTTTTCCTATATTTTTTAATACAAAATAAGTTATTCCGAAAAAATCCGAGTTTCCGAGTTGACTCGATCAATTCCGACCAATTCATCCGATTATATCAGAACCTTGGTTTATTTGTTTATTTATACAAATCCTCGA
>JAJGRW010000220.1:76910-103581 GCA_025461045.1 Carex parvula | reverse complement strand
AAAAGTTGGACGGCTGGATTTGAAAAAGCAGGAATTTCAGAGTTACTGTGCTCAATGTTCTGATCGCAGCAGATCCCAATCCCTCTAACTATTGCTTTCTTTCTCAAAGTCAAAAATAACTTTTTGGCCTAAACCCCAGAATTTTTTATATTTTAAAAAGTATACTTAATATTTTATTGTGAAGAAGTTTGATGGAATTTTTTTTTTCAATCTCATAAATTTAGGCATCCATATTATTGATTTAGTTTTTTAAGGCATTTTTAAAGAATTGCAAGTCTCTAAATTTGGTCTTTTTCAAAGAACCAAAGCATTAAGTTTCAGATTTTTTTGTGATCAAATATGAAGACATGCATCAATACATAAATATCTCGAATCAAATTTAATTTTATTAAAAATACCTAAAGTAACTTAATTAATGATTTGGTTATTTTTATGAAATCAAATTTCTTTTTCCATGTCTCCTTCTCCACAAAATATATAATGTACTTTTAAATATAATACATTATGTACTCAAAAAAGTTACTTTTAAAAATAATGATTTGGTATATAACAATACTTTTTTATCTGCGAGGATAAAAAATAACAATTGTCAAAATTAAGCTGACATAAATTATTATTTCTGAGAATATTGTTATTTCTGATGAAAGTATTCACGATCCTCGCAACACAGTTAAATACCTTTACTCTCGCGAATAAACAATTTATTTATTTATTTATTAATTAATGCCCCTCCAACACACTCTATGTTCAAATATGTTCGGCTCCAAACATATATAATTTACACCAAAATTGATTCAAATTTAATAATTGATTACTGGAGTTGTCCCATAAAATTGATTAATCTTATTTCAATCAGACTATTTAACATCTGAAAGTCAATCAGACTAATTTGGGGTTTGATGAACATTATTTATACCTTCTCTGTATTCCTTAGTTAACTTCTGACTCAAATTGAGGAGGGTTCAAATGCCTACATTTTTTTGCTTTCATTATGTATTCATTTTTTGAAAACTTTAATAACTTAAAATTTACAACTTAAATATTAAAATAAACTACTAAATATGATTTATATCAATTTTCTTTCTGCACATGTGAAAGTTATGGTATTTTAATTTTGTTTTGATTGTTATCAGAAGTTTATAAATAAACACCGATGTGAGTAATTTTTTATGTTAATATTTCAACTTATTGAGATTTATATATAAAAAAAAGCGGACATTGATATTTTTTATGTCCATGTAGAGAAAATAATATTGATCACATATGCTGGTTTTATTTTGACATGTAAGTATTCGAATTTTTATTATTAGAAAATTAAAAGTTTATGCATGTTTAAACTCTCCTCAAATTACAAAATACAAAATGAGAGTGAAGTTCGTCCGAAATTAGTGATTTTCCACCTATTTGAAAAAAAAAATCACATGATCCCTAAATTTAGAACAATCCGAAATTAGTAATTTTCTATCTATTTAAAAATAGTAAAATAATTCTAAAAAAATATAAAATTTGATCTTCAAGTACATATAAAATGAAGATTATGTTGAATGGTTGAAATCGACTATTTGAATTTCGAAAATAAACATATAAATTCATATCACGAATCGATCCAAACTTTGCAAATTATAACCTCAACAAAACTTGACTTTGTATCCTGTCAATTTTGAGTTAATGGAGCGATGACTCAACAACACTGCATAAATCCACGAACCAGACAAGGAAATTATCACAAATTTCCAAACAATGACTGTAATAGGACTAGGAATCAAAAGAGGGATTTTGGATGCTCCTTTTCATAATGTTAACATGTGATTGATTTAAATTTCTTGACTTTCTATGTAAAAGCTATTATTTTAGTCGATTTTGTTCGACGTAGTTTTCGAGAATAAATTCATTTGACAATGACAATATTTAATACATTATTAATTTAAATTATAAAATATAATTGTAATTTATGATTTAAATGAGTCGAGTATTAAACTTTGCACAATTATGCCATGATTGATATATATACTTGGTTGTCAATATATTCCTTCTGATCCAAATAGATACATCATATAAACAAACATACAACATTATTATATAACTATCATGGCAATTGACACGAAACTTATCAAAATAATAAGTTTAAAACTAGCTATAGATATGTTTTTATATTTGAAAGATAATGTGCACTATTTTTCGTTCAATTTGAAAACATATGTTTCGTTTGTGAAAAATATGAGAAATCAAAGGTGTCATATATTCTATCATCATTTAATCGTGACTATATATGTAATTCTCCAATTTGATTAAATGTGATATACAAACAAATCATAATATATTTATAATATGAGGAGGGATCCACTTACAACATCTTACAATAATTCAGTTTTTGTGATTTTCAAAGTTCAAACAGTCGATCCAAACCGTTCAACATGATATCTATATTAAAATATGTTTGGAGATCAAATTTTACATTTTTTTGAATTTTTTTACTATATATTAAGTATTTTATAAAACTGTTGTTTTTCAGTGGTTCAGAATTATCTAAAAATAACAGTTTTGTAAAATACTTAATAAATATTAAAAAATTAAAAAAAAATGTAAAATTTTATCTTCAAACACATTTTAATATAGATATCATGTTGCACGGTTTAGATCGACTATTTGGACTTTGAAAATCACAAAACTAAATTGTTATAAGATGTGGTAACTTACAAATGTTGTAAGTGGAACCCTTCTCTTATAATATAGAAACAAAACTTTAATGTATGTTGTCCAGTATATATACACTAGATCTAGAAACAGAATACTCCGCCAAAAATGAAAATATTCACATGATTTTATAATTTTGATCAAAATTTTGACAATCGACAACTTGATGAAAAGAGGATGAAACTTTGCTGTACATGTGAATGTGCTAGTATGTTTCTGAATCAGTGAAGCATTTACTCATTGAATGTTCAACATCCACATCAATACTCAGACTAGAACTCAAACAATTTTTAATACAACATATGGAGATACAAAGTGAACAATTTGGTACTTTACAACTCTTAATGGATGATGGGTGTTGCAAAAGAAAACGAGAGATATCATATTAATCACGCTTTTCATAATATGAAGAGAAAGATGTACTAGAATTTTCAGAGAATATTAGTGGAGGTCTTCATGCAATTTTTAATTGGTTCTGAAACTTCACATGAGTTTTAAAATTTTAAATTGTTGGATTTTAATTTTTGTTTTGTTTTCTTTAAAAAAAAATTGCCTTACATATTTTGAGTTGTTTTTTTATTTTAAATCTGTAAACCAAGTTTTAGTTCAAAAATTGAAATATATAGATAAGGACTTGATCCTTATTTTTCATCAAAGAATATTAGTTATTATAGTTGCCAAAATAAATTGGTTGTTAATTAAATAAAAATATAGTCTTTTCTCACATACAAATGGTGAATACTTCGTTAGTTAATGGACTCACAAAAAATTAGAATAAAATAATGTGATATGTTTTGCCTTACATTTTGAGAATGACATAGAAATCAAACTTGAAAATTATATATAATCATAATCATCTAATTAATTTCAAACATATTTCTCTCACCCATAAAATATCACCTTAATTAATTGAACTTATCCGAATTTAGCCAGGTGGATGCTCTATTGCTCTTGCCTCGTCGGAACGCAAACCTTATTCGTCCAAGAAAATTTAAAATTAGAGACGAAGGAGAGAATGCCACCTAGAAAGGGTAGATGCGTCAGAGGAAGCATCACTAGCAAAAGAGGCCCCAATTAATTGGATAACATTAGGATAATACACAGAAAATTAATGGTGACATCTCACCAACCTAAATAAAAAGCCACACTTGTTAGTTGGGCCGAACTTTTTATATTTAGAAAATTATTAATTATTTTTTAATTAACCAGAAAGATTTGGAAAAATAATTCGGTATAATAGAAGAAAACGTATCAGATATACGATTCTTTTAGAGATTTTCTAAAAAAAATTATATAAATTGTACGTTTTCTTGGACTGTGCTCCACAACATCTCATTAAAAAAAAATGAAGGAGAGGGGAGATAAGGGAGAGCCTGACCGCACTTGATTGACACCGATTACTTGCTCCATAATGAATTTTTTTGAGGGGAAGCGGACATGGACTGCGTTTATAAAAGTGATTTTGTTTACCTCCAGTTTAGTTGTAGAGGATGTGAATTATCTTGTCTCCCTTCACATTTCTTCTAGTCTCTTTTCGTCACAAAACTATTTGTAGAGCACACTCAAGAAGTTGTACACTACTCTAAGAAATTTTAAGGAACTGTATTAGTTATACAGTTTCTAATAAAATCTCTAAAGAAATGGTCTTGAAATTATACACTAAGAAATTTTGAAAAACTGCATCAATTATGTGGTTTCTTATAAATTCTCTAAGAGCATCTATATCCCTAAAACTCTTAGAGTTTCTAAATAACTGTTAATTGCTTTTAAGAAATTATAGATTTTGGAGTTTCTAAATGTTCACATCCCTAAAACTAATTTTAGAGTTTCTAATAAGCCACATCAACAGTAAATTAAACTAATTTTAGCGAATACAGGCCAATCGTTTTGCCACGTCAGAGTTTATAAACGATTTCTTAATAAGAAATTATCCGATATTTTTATTAAAACCCCCAAAAAAAAACAAATTATCAAATCTGCTCCCACTTCAAAATTATAATTATTTCTACCCTAACCGCCCGTGGACTGGGCGGTCCATTTTTCCCACCAGACCGCCCAGCCACTGGGCGGTCCACTACCACGAGCTGACCGCCCAGCTGCTGGGCGGTCCGCTATAAAATCCTATAAAAGGGGTTTTTCTCTCTCCAGATGAGCACAGTATTCATTCCTCCACACCAGAAATTTTCCAGAACCGAATGAGAGAATTTTGAGGCGATTTTGAGGCGATTGAGCACAGTAATTTCAGCACAGTAATTCCAGCACAGTAAGTCCAGCACAGTAATTTCAGCACAGTAATTTCAGCACAGTAATTTCAGCACAGTAATTCCAGCACAGTAATTCCAGCACAGTATGTCCAGCACAGTAAGTCCAGCACAGTGATTTCAGCACAGTGATTCCCGCACAGTGATTCCAGCACAGTATTTCCAGAACAGTATTTCCAGAACAGTATTTCCAGAACAGTAATTCCAGAACAGTAATTTCAGAACAGAAATATGTTGGTTGCACTGTATGTGGGCGGGAAGTTTACCCGGGGTGCGGAGGGAGCACAGTACACTAAGGAAGCATCATATGGCTTCGAGGTAAATGCAAATACCTCATTTGTTGAACTGAAGGGTATTGTGTATGAAAAGATCGGTGTGAACCCCAACCGGTGTGATATAGATTTAGCTACCCGGATTAACACAGTAAGAGGTGGTAGACCTTACTATACCCGGTATCCAATAACAGATGAGTCGTTATGGAGGAGTGTTTACAACACTTTTGAGTCACAGGGGGTAATGGTAATAGACTTATATTCCAGGAGAGTTCAGCGTGAACCCGGGGTTGGAACATCTAGGGAAAATAGAGGTTATGATCACTCGGGTTATGACAACCCGTGTCACTCGAGTTATGACAGCTCGAGTTATGAGCACTCGGGTTATGACAACTCGGGTCATGAGCACTCGAGGTATGGCAACCCCCGCCACTCTAGTTATGACAACTCGGGTCACTACAGTTATGACAACCCCGGCCCCTCGAGGTATGACAACCCCCGTCACTCGAGTTATGAACCGCCCGTATCACCCGTTTATGAGAATTATGTACCTGATTTTACCACCGATCTACCACCACCACCACCACCTCCTCCTGAAACCCCAATCCAACCCAGATTTCCATCTGTACCACCATCAATACCTTTAGTGTCACCCATTGCTACCCGGAGAGACCTTGACCTTGATGCTGAGCTCGATGCCGTACCACAAAGAAATTTGGAAACAGGTGACGAATGGGAAGGGGATTGGAATTCTGATCACGAGTCAGAAGGTGATGGAGATTATTTACCTAAGGAAGACAGATTTCCGATTAGAGGTCGGACAGATAGGCATCCGTGCCCCACATTCAACGATACCACTGCTTTTGAAGAGGCAGACATCTCATTTTTTGGGCCTCGTGTCAGGTACAGTCAAGAGCTTGCTCCGCAGCAGATTTACACCAACATAGATGAACTTGTGAAGAAAATACACGAGGTCCATGTTCACGGCAACTGGGAGTGCCGAGAGGAAAAAAGGGACCGAAGAAGGTTGGTAATTGTTTGTAAAGACGGAGTGCATTGTCACTTCCGTCTATATGCAACCCCTGTGGGTAAGGGCGAGGCATGGATTATTAAGAAGTGTGAACCACCTCACACATGCAAGGCTGCGTCATCAAGGAAAGACCATGCAAATCTTACGGCTTCACTTATTGCCGATGTAATTGAGAATGACGTTAAGGAGGACCCATCGATGAGCCTCAAGGAGGTCGGTAGAGCTGTCAGACGGGTTTACAAGCATGTCGTCCCAAAATACAACAGGTTGTGGAGAGGGCGTGAACTTGCGATTTGCCGAATGTTCGGTAGCTGGCATGGTTCATACAGCTTGCTTGCACCATTGCTGCAGGCCATAGCAAGTACAAATCCCGGCACTGTCTTTGAATGTTGGAATATAGGCGTACCGGATGTCGACAACGCGTTACAATTCAAGGCCATAGCATGGGCGTTCGGTCCATGTATTCAAGCTGTGCCATACATTAGACCGGTCATCAGTGTGGATGCATGCTTCCTGTCTGGCCGTTACGACGGGAGACTGCTGATCGCATGTGCATATGATGCTGAAAACCAGTTGTTGCCTTTGGCCTTTGCAATTGTTGAGCAGGAGGACGGGAAAAACTGGGGATTTTTCATGAGCTTCGTAAGAAGACGAGTGGTTGGCGACCGGTTCTTTTGTGTCATATCAGACCAGCACAAAGGAATCAAATATGTTTTTGATCGCCCAGATTTCGGGTGGTCGACAGCGAACGGCGATTGTGTGCACAGGCTGTGTATGCAACATGTTACAGAAAACCTACACAAGAACTGCAGATCTGGAAAATGGGTTGCAGATACATTCAGAATTGGTTGCAAGAAGAAGAAGCCGAGAAGGGTGGAAGAGATGTTCAAAGATTTTTCCAAGGTATGTATATATGAATTATTTGTTGACTTATATTTTTTGAATTATTTAATCAAACGTTTTCTCAAGGTGGGAAAAAATTTGTACTTACTCAAGGTGGAAATTTTGTACTTACATGTTGCAGATATTTTCTGACTTATATATGAATTATTTAATCAAACGTTTTATTTGCAGTACTGTCCAAAGGCAAATTTGTACTTACTCAAGGTGGGAAAAAATAATCCCGCCGATCTGGCTGAGCCACCTCGATATGAGAAGATATTGCAAGCCCGTGATGGAGGTTTCCGATGGGGAATTATGACCACAAATGGGTCTGAGTCCTTAAATGCTGTTTTCAAGCAGAGCCGGCAGTTGCCCGTGGCAGCAATTGTGGATGACACCTTCTACAAGTTAAATGCATGGTTTGTTGCACGGCGTGCTAAAGCCCTCGAATTACTGTCAAGGTATGTATATTTTTATTCAGAGATTTTGCTAAGGTATGTATATTTTTATTTGTTGACTTATATTTTCTGAATTACTGTCCAGGAATCAAACGTTTTCAACAAGGGTGGAGGGAAAACTAAGGAAACATAGGGAGAAAGGTGCAGCTATGAGAGTTGTCCCGTACGGGGATAACCAAATGGAATTCGAAGTGCACTGTCCAGATGAGTTTGCTCCAACCGGCCGTAGACCGGATGGGACTATGGAGTTTGTGAAAAGGATGTTCAAGTATGTTGTTATTTTTGCACCTGACAATACTGTAACATGCACTTGCCAAGGAATCCAGTTGGCCCACATACCTTGTTCTCATGTTATGGCGGTGTGCCAAGAGAGAAACTTCTCTGAGGATGATTATGTCGCTGACATGTACCGGACCGATTACCTTGCGAGTACTTGGGGTGCATCTTTCCATCCTTATCCCAACCAGTATCAGTGGCCACCCTATGTTGGTGATAAAGTTTATCCCGCAAGCGGGTGGATCAGAAAAGGAAGAAGACCCCACAAGCGTCAAGTAATGACCATGGGACATCAGGCCCGCCGTTCAACAACTGACAGGCAGCGAGCAGGTACGGTTAATTTTATTTATTTACTTATATTTTATTTGTTTACTTATATTTTATTTTGATTTTATTTCAACTGGAATGCAATGCAGATGCCATTAACGAAGCCAACGAAAGAGAAAATGCTAGAGTTGTTGCTGAGGCTACCGGTAGTAGCCACCGCAGTCATGAAAGCCCAGGAACCGGTAGTAGCCATGGAGAGACATCCGGTAGTGCCGCACAACCAGCTGAACCCAGACCCAGACGTCGTATTTTGAGTTTGTTCGGCCGTCGTCGCTGATTACCAAGTTTTGTTAACTCTAGTTATGAAATATTTTAGATGTATATTGTGAACTATTTTAGATGTATACTGTGAACCCTAGTTATGAACTATTCTAATTGGTAGTTTGTTATTTTTATTACTTAATTACGCATACAAAAACTAACAACATAAAACATAAACAAACACAAAACTAATGAAATAAAGTCTACGACATAAATTCCTAAAAATTCTACAACATAAATTTCTAAAAAATCTACTTCTTACAACGAGCCTTGAAAGTGCAAGGCACAAAGTCATCATCAGAGTTTGCCTGATCTGGATCAGTCACAGCAGACGAAGTGGTAGCCTTACCAGTACACGGAACAAACTTATCGTCCGATGCTGGAGGCTCTGGATCAACTTTCTTCTTTTTCAAACCAAAGCCGTAGGGGTTTTCCACAAAGTCATCGTCTGAAATTTCATACTGAACATGTCGTTTCTTCCATTCCTCCAGCTTACATGTCTCACAATTAAAAAAATCACGACATATTTGACACTTGTATTTTTTTTCCTCATTTTTACCTCGATCACTAATTGACCCTCCTCTCGCTACGCCACGATCTCGGTTGCTCACTTTCTTACCTCCACTGTTACTGTCCATACCTCAAAATCGCCTCAAAATCGCCTCAAAATTCTCTCATTCGGTTCTGGAAAATTTCTGGTGTGGAGGAATGAATACTGTGCTCATCTGGAGAGAGAAAAACCCCTTTTATAGGGTTTTATAGCGGACCGCCCAGCAGCTGGGCGGTCAGCTCGTGGTAGTGGACCGCCCAGTGGCTGGGCGGTCTGGTGGGAAATGTGGACCGCCCAGTCCACGGGCGGTTAGGGTAGAAATAATTATAATTTTGAAGTGGGAGCAGATTTGATAATTTGTTTTTTTTTGGGGGTTTTAATAAAAATATCGGAGAAATTATTGAGCAAAATTGCTAAATAAGAAATCCATCTACATCCCTGAAACTGATTTAGTAACTACCACATCAGATTAGAAACTCTAATAGTTTCAGGGATGTAGATGCTCTAAAAAAACTGTATAATTGATATTATTCTTTCTTTAAGAAACTGCATCAGTTATGTGATTTCATATATATTTTTTTCTTTTCTAATAAAGTATCTATCATTCTAAATAATTAAAAACTAGTTAATATTTTCTGGAAATGAAAAGTTCGGTTAGCCAAAATAAGCAGAGCTCAATGAGACAATGAGGTAGGTTTGTAAACTGTCAGTGTAGGGATGTTTATTAGGTCTTTGGAGGGATATTATTTTATTAGTTTTTTTTGACAGAAATAAATAAAATTGACAGAAGGGGTATTATTTAGTTAAAAAAAATTATATATCTGTATTTATTGAGGATTTGTTCAAAATTAGTTATTTTCCGTACATTATATTTACTATGATTATTTAATAACGAACATCTATTATATGATTATTGAGTAAAAAAACATAATTTAATCCGAATAAATTATAGTAAACAATATATTTATAAACTAACATATTTAAAATACAAGTTATTGGATTAATTATAATAAAAATTATCATCGAGACGATTAACGAAATAATCTTACTAACAGATTTTAATGTAACAAAGAGAAAAAAAAAATAAACTTGACACACATGGGATAATTCATCAAAAGATATCCTTAGAAGCAATAATTATATAGTGCAGAAACTTAGAAAATGTCATTATAAAATATATTTCTGAAGATTTTTTTAATTATTTCAATAATAGATCCTTAAAATTAGTAATTAATTTGAGTCTATTTCAAGCTACTCAGTAGTGAGTTCTGATAAATGTCATAATAAAGCCATCACTATTTCGTTCCTACCAAAATGAACCTGTTTCATAATTTCTCTCCATTCTTCATTCATTCATACTTCTCAATTAAAAAAATATCAAAGAATAAAAGAGAGTGTCTGTGTCTCTTGTTCAACGCTTTGACTCACTGCCGACCGTCTAACGCTGAATGCAGATATCCAGTTGAACTGGAGGAACAACCCCTGTCGACATGTACTATATTATTTTACGGTTTTACCATTTAATTTTCAAAAACAGGGAATTTTATTATACTCTTTAGAATATTATATTTACCCATCTAAAAAAAACTCACCAATTTGTGTAATTTATTGCCTTTTCATTACAACTCATTTTAAATTTATCCAATTTAATATCATCTAATATGCGTCACAAGTATAGAATTGAACTATTTTGCTCTAAAAAAATCAGCCAATTAGAAGATTGAGCATATTTTCTCACACATGTTACATACCTTTTATTTATTTTAATAAAGATAAAATGAGAACTTTATTAATTTTGAAATGACTTACAATAGAAAATACAATAAAATTGGATAATTTGTGAGTTTTTGAAACTTAGAAAAATAAATATTATATTAAGAATTTTATAGGGAAAATATGTAATTTTGAGATTTTTGAAGGGCATACATGATATTCTCCAGGAAACAAACATGAAACCTTTTGGAGCTTTTAGTTTTTTTTAAGGGCATACATGTCCCACAATGTTTAGGGTTTTCAAAGGAAAAGGTTAGAATTTTCAACTAATTTAAACTTTCCGCAATGTTATGTCAGAAATTCTGAATGAATAAAGAATATATTTTCTTCAAATTTTTCAGTTTTTTTTGGGGGTTTAATAAATCAAATTCCCATTTTTTTCTTTTTTACTATATTTAAAGTCTAAACAATCGATATGAACCACTTAACATGATCTCTATATTAAAATGTCCTTAGAGACTAATTTTTTTACTATTTATTTAGATAGTTACAATCACTGTTTTTCATAAGATTATGGACCATCCAAAAACTGTGACTTTGTATCTATCTTAAAAAATTCCACAAAAATTTAAAATTTGATCTCCAATTGCATTTTAATATAGTGAACGTGTTGTAGTTTAGATCGACTATTTAGACTTTAAAAATAAAGATAATGAAGTGGGACATCATTACGACATAAAACCAATGAAACATTTTAACCGTACTCAAATAAAAAATAGATCTCTTCTTTTCAAAAAAAGTATACAATCCAAATAATCACGTGTATCATGACTAACAATAGTCAATTAGCTTAACGGAGGCGGAGCCATCTCTTTGAGCTATGTGATCAAACACACATTAAAAATCAATGATATAAATTTTAATGCTGAGTATGGAAATAAATTTTACAGTATTCATAGTATTTTACTCTAATTTATATAGGATATTATGTATAAGCACAAAATTTTGACAATAAATAAAAATCAATTAACTCTTATTTACACTTTGTAAATCTGCCCCTAATTAGATACGAATCACATTTTTTAGTAATTAGCTAAACACAATACTCACTTATTTGATCTCTTCAATTTTAATTTTTGAGACTATGCATCTATGCCTCAGTCGAACTTAGCTGGTAATCGCATAAGATACAAATTGCAGGTACAATTCCCGAATTTCTTTTGACTAGAATATATATTTTTTTTTCCCTTCAAAATGCAGGAATAGAATTAAAAATTCGAATACTTATCTCTTCAGCTGGGTATTTTTGCTTTTTTTTTTTTTTGATGACAATGAAAGAAGCATTAACGCACTTTTTTGTGGAAAACGAAACGAGCAAATTCATATTAACCCCGCAAAATTCGAAAATATTACATGTATAAATTGACTAATTGAGATATCATCGTTGAGAGGTTTTTATATATAATCTTACTTTGGACTTTAAAATGTATATACAGTTTCATTGTCAAATCGATTAATTTAAGACCCACTACTCAATCACAGATATAAATCTGCTATTATTCCAAAGGATCACAGGACCATGTTATTTCTATCACAACTGTTTAAAGTTATTCATGCGCGAATCTAAAAAAAAAAATTTTTTTTGCCTGAATCTCAACAATAGTCAACGGCTGAGATCAAAATAACAGAGTCATGTTATCCCTTTAGAATAACAGCAGATTTATTTCCCTCAATCACACATGTCCATATTCATTTTCTTTTAAGATTTATAATTTATTAATACATTTCAACTATAATATGATAATAATTAGTGACTAATTGTTTTAGGAATAGGGTTAAAATGTCCCATCGTTTGCCTGCCTCAATCACGTCTCACATTCTTGTTCCTGTTCTCAAAGCCCAAACGGTTGATTCAAACCGCTCAACATAATGTGTTTGGAGACCAAATTTTATATCCTTTGAAAAAAATTTACTACTTTTTTGGATAGGTATAAAATCACTGAATTTCAGAATATCTCGGACCATCCAAAAACAATACTTTGTACCTATCTAAAAAGTATATATTAAAATTATAAAAAATATAAGATTTGGTCTCCTAATACAATTAAATATGGAGATCATGTTGAGCATTTCCAATTGACTATTTCAATTTTAAAAACGGAGGTAATGATGTAAACATGATTGGAGCATTGTTATTGTTAAATGTAATTAAACCGTGAATTATAGTATCTAAATTAGCGACGGTACATGATAATAATCGGTTGTGCGCTTAATCAAATGAGATTGTCAAAATATGTTAAAGGTACAAGTATACTTGAATTGTTAAACTAAACATTATATATACTTAAAATAAATTTTTAAAGGCTAAACTAAATTTTCAAAGTAGTCCTCTGTGAGAGTGACTTTTGATTTTCTGAATCTATCAGATTTTTGTTTAAATCCCTTCTAAATTATAATGACTTTAAGTTATTTTTGTATGGTTGGAACTTATTACTTGAGTGTGAAGAGTGAAATAAAAAAATCAACGTCTGATAGTGCGTTCAACATGTAAAGTGTAGAGCAAATTAATCAGCATAGAATGGAGGATTAAGTTTCTCTGTCGTAAATTCATCTTAATCTTCATGTTTTATTCTTAGATTGATAGCTTAATTAAGTATATTCCACCTCTTATTCCACAATAAAACACGGTCTATCTTTTTTCTAATAATATTTTCTAAAAAAATTCCGTGTTACTTGTGCTTACAGTATTTACATATATTTTTTACGATAAAATGACGGTATCACTGATTATTATTAATGTTGAACCACCTTATTTATTATTATTCATAGTTCATAACATTTTGACATATTTATTTAATATCTAATCCGTATCTATATCCGTGTTAAAAATAAAATAAAAATGGATATATGGATATATCATGAGTATCTGACCCGTTAACAGATTGATAATCCGATACATAGTACATCCCTCCTGTGTCGAACTTTTTATTTTTTAAATGTAAGAATAAAATGTCGAAAAGTAGAAGATTTTTTTTCATCCTATAATAAAAAAAAAAGCAAACTATTCATTTAGTTTATTTAAAATATTTAAAGAGAACAAACTATCAAACTATTGTGTGTATCTCATTGTCGTCATTTATTTTTTAATATAATTCTAAAATAAAAAATTCTGCCTCCAGTGCACCAACTCATCATCCCACCTCCCCAATTTTTTATACATATTTTATGTCCTTCTTTGTCAATCTCTGCCACGTATGAAAGCAAACTCTTGACAAACATACTCAGAAGCGGTTGAACACAGAGACACTTATCTAAAATTTAATACATTTGTTTCTATCCATCCCAACTGCCGAAAGACTTGGGAATAAATAAAGCACCACAAAATATATATTAATCCACCATTTATAACTCTCTCTCCAGTCATAACCATCGGATCATCTCCAGTTATAAAATCTCGGATCCTCTCCAGTTATACAAACTAATTTCATAATCCCAGAGTAAAGGAAAATCTCAGCCGTCTATTTCAGAAAGAACGGGGAAGGAGCGGGTTAAATATATTAACACATTTGTTTTTGATTCATACAGCGCACGGACTATAGACTCAAAACAGCGCTTCATAAGGTTTTTGCTCTGCATGAAGCCAGAGCAGCTGTTAAAGTTTTTACCCCAAGGTGCGGAGTAACTGTAGACCGCTATTTCTATCTGTCCTGATTTGACCCGTGAGATCTAAATGGACGCACCAGATCATCTATGACCATTTAAAAAAATATAAACCGTTGGAGATGATCCGAACCATCCTCCTCCTCCCCCTCCTCTTTTTTTTTTTCTTTTGTCCTATATAAATCCACACAATTCACCCCCTTCTCTCTCCCGCAAAATCTCCAACCTCACTGATCACCACCACCCCAAAATCCTTACTTTGATTATAACTTAACCATGGTTAGGGGACCGAGCGGCAGGGAACTTTTAGAGATACTCAACGTGCGAGTCGTCGGGTCGGGCGATCGGGTCATCGTCTTCTCACACGGGTTCGGTACCGACCAATCTGCATGGAACCGCGTCCTTCCGTATTTCCCGAACTACCGGATAGTGACCTACGATCTCGTGTGCTCCGGTAGCGTGAACCCGGACCATTTCAATTTCCGTCGGTACACCACTTTAGATGCCTATGTCGAAGATTTGCTAGCGGTGCTTGATGCTTTAAGAATCGAGCGGTGTTATTTCGTTGGGCATTCGGTGTCGGCCATGATTGGAATCCTGGCCGCAATCCGACGGCCTGAGTTGTTCGCCAAGCTCGTGCTCGTCGGTGCCTCTCCTAGGTCAAATTTTCTCTCTTTTCATTTAAATTATTGAATGGATAATTAACAATATGGTAATAGTTGGTTGATAAAGATAAATAGAGATTGTTATTGGTTGGTTTTGTGTTAGTGGTGGAAGCATAAATTCTGTGTTTAATTGGACTTTGGATAGTCCAACTAACTTGGGACACCTCTGGCCATGAAGATGTACACGGCACACCAAATAGAGACCTTTACTGATTGTGGAACATCTCCAGTTGTGGCTAAATGGAGGCAACATAATTGTTGGATGGAAGAGATTTTATGTGACACTTACAGTGTAGCGGTTGGTACAACAGGTTGGTGCCCTATAGGTCACTGAGGACTGAGCTAAAGCATATTTTATCTGAGTGTCATTAGTACCTTTTTATTTTAATGGTATACATATTAATTAACATGTTGATAACTAGAAAATATGCTTTAGCTCAGTGACCTGGCACTTTATGAGCCATATTATACACTTTATATGATAAATTTTACTTAAAAGTTATTAATCTGAGTATATATGTTAAAGTACATTTTTTTTACAAACTTGAAATATTTATATTTTGGTTATATTATTGTAGGTTTTTGAATGATAACAACTATCATGGTGGCTTTGAGCGAGCCGAGATTGAAGCAGTGTTGGCTGCAATGGAAGCAAACTACAAATCATGGGTGCAAGGATATGCACCATTGGTAGTAGGAGCTGATGTGCCAGAAGCAGTGCAGGAATTTAGTCGCACACTGTTCAATATGCGTCCTGACATCTCCTTATTTGTTTGTCGCACCGTCTTTAACAGCGATTTACGTGGTGTATTGGGTCTTGTTAGGGTTCCGTCTGTAATCGTTCAAACTGCTAGCGACATGTCTGTACCACCATCTGTAGCAGCTTACTTGAAAGCCCATTTGGGTGGACGTAACACGATCGAGTTATTACCAACTGAAGGCCACCTACCCCATCCTCAGCCACCCACAAGTTCTCGGCGCAGTACTTCGTCGGTCACTAATTCGGTAAGTATCATACATTGATAAATTATTTTACATTAACTTCTAGTACACTAATAATATCTTACTATTTATATTTTTATATGCAATATTTCATGAGTGTTCTTAAGTGTAAAATTAATTTGTGACACAGATAGTAACAGAAGGACTATAGCATCCTGGCATATTTAGGTGGGCCCTACTTATAAGTCCATCTTTGCTGCTCTTGTGTGTGACCAATAGCTTCTTTTTCTTTGGTGGGTGGTGTGAGACAGTGAGACCCAGTTCCTGATTTTTACAAATATGGCTGATGACACGTGGATAACATTTTCTGGTTTTGTTTTGAGTTATTGTCCCACGTGGAAGTCACGTGATGTGGCCTCATGTTTCCAATTTTGTTCTTCTCTGTTTTTTTTTTTATTTGTTTTCTTTTTCTTCTTGAAATAATAAGTATAATATAACAATAAAACAAGGTCGATTTGGAATTTCGTTTGGGAAAATTTGAAATTTATCTTAATTTTTGTATGCCAAGTTTGCTAATTACCGATTGAGTGAACTCAATGATTCGCTACAAGTTATGATGATGTTGCTGACACAAAAGATCTGAATTTTTTAAGCAGATTTTGTGGTTTCATTGTGTGAATGAGTCAGAGAATGGATAAGACAATTTACATATTTTGTGGTTAAACAAATTACAAGTTGCAAGATACTGACAAATTGGAGTTGTACAAAACAAAATTTTAAATTTTCAACTTTGTTTACTAGAAGCTCTCCTATCATTTAATATGAAAAAGAAATCCATTCAATGTAAGGAGAAGTGGAATTTGAGTATGACTTAATTTATTATTTCTAAGATATTTTTATTAATATCTTTTCTTTAGTTTTGGATGCTTTTGATTGTTGCCGGTGGAAAATAATATTATTTTTATCAAGTGATGATTCTTTACAAAAGAGAAATAAAAAATTAAAAAATTACAAATTGCTTATACATCACATATGCCACTAGTATTTGTAGGGGCCACATATCTAACTAGGTGAACTCAAATTGAGAGTGTAAGTAAGAAACTTAATTAAGCACCTAAGTTTGAGTTTGACATGTTAAAAAAAATAATTGGCTTCCTAATCAATAAAAGTTTTGCAATAGATATGATGATTGGATTCACAAAATCAACTAATTAAGTTTTCTTAACCAGTTAAATTGTAAGGTGCATTCTCTATTTTTTTTTTCCTCGTCTCATTAGAGATTAGAGGATTTAACATGCATCAGATCAAAACTCATCTTAGGTCCAGTCTAAATTATTCAATCTGCATCAATATTCACGGAACGGTTAAAATTAATAAACATACAAACTGTCAGTACTGAACATCGAAGGGACTTCTCATTGGGGATTGAAGGTTTTCCAACGAACATTAGACCAAAATTCGTCAAATGTTCGGTCTAAATAGTCCATTCGCGTCGAAATTTGCGAGATAGTTTAGATTCACACGATGATTTAAAATTAATAAAAATATAAACTGACTGTGTGAATCTCAGAGGATTTGATCGAACATCAGACGGATTTCATCCAATGTTCATTGATTGGATAAAAAATAATTGGTGGGATCCCACCAATCAAAAACAACGATGCACAAAAAGTGGGATAGACGCGTAGAAACGAGGCGGTTCTTTCTTTGGTGGCAAACTGGCAATTGGCAAGAAAACATGTGGCAAGGGGGAGTATAGAGCTCTAGTGAGATAAAAAGAAAAAATGAAAAAAAAAGGAAGTCAAGAAATTATGTTGGGCTTATATGAGAAGGTTCTCTCTTTTTGGTAAATGAAAAGGTTCTCTTTTGATTTTGTGCTTGAGGCGGAATCTTGTTGGAGATAAGGTGGGTCCCTAAGGGAGGAGAATAGTAGATCCAAACCTTATCCTCTTACAGGTCCCCATCTTAATATTTTATTTATTTATTTAGAAATGTACTAAATAGCTTGTAAAGAAATAGAAAAACAAAAGAAAAATCAATGTCCTAGAAAAAACTGAATCATGGATTCGATTCATTTAGAGTTTATATACACATTATTTTTACTAAAGATTGAGATATACATATAAACTTTACGAACCGATTCAATTAATCAATTTCTTAAAGAAATGTCTAAGGGCATGTTCGGCCAGCAGAGATTTAGTGTTAGTGGAATTTTCAGGCCACTATGATTATATTTCCTACCACGCCACGCTAGTTCATTTTCACTAATCTCATGCATTGTATTTAAACTACCAATGATCATATATAAACTCCTCTTTATACTAAAGTTTCCTCACGTGGGACTAATTGAAATCTAGATCCATACAACACATTTTCTCTCTATTTTTTTGTTGTTCAGTCGGAAAGACTGATTTGATGAAGCATGAAAATATTAATTGCAATGGTCAAACAAACATTTGACAATCAAGAGGAAATTCAATATTATATTATATATTAATAAAGGTCAATTCCAAAAAATCAAACAATACATCATTTATTGTTGTTGTTTATTCTTTTTTATTACAAATTAAGTTGGGATGCGATATATACTAATATAATTTTCATAAAAAAAAAAGAAATTACAAAACATGAGATCAAGAAAAATAGACCAACCTCATTAAATACATCTTATTTTATTATAAAGAATAGAATTTGTATTTTATATAATAATAATAATTAATTAATATTGTTATGGTATTGTTTAATTCAGTTTATTTATTACACGCAATAATTTTATTAATATAATAATTGTATAAAATTAAATATTTTAGAAAGTAAATAAAATTTCCATAGCTAATATCAGGTACAACCGAACACTCATTTAAACATATTCTCATAATCAATCACGTGCATATCCAAGAGTGTGGGTTTTCAACCCTGTCAGATCCCATCCCGCACAATTCCTGACAAACGAATATGCCCTAAAAGAACATTGATCAATGATTTGGTTCCTTAGAAAATGTTCAGTTCGTTGAAAAAAAATATCATTTTTCATTGCCGACAAAATATTTAATATATTTATACAAAATAAAAATACTGCCCATCTCTATCAATCTATCTAAAAAATAAGCAAAAAAATACGTAATTGCTTGATCAATATAAGTCCAACCAGCCTTGCATCAATTTCTAGTTTTATTATCCGATGGGGACGTGATTTTGGAATTTTTTTTGTTTGTTTGCATTCACAAGTGGGACTTAATTCTTATTCTACTTTGTCAAATCTTTACTTTTTTTGTTTGTTTCTTACTATTCTTAATTTAGGAAAAAGAAATTCTTTGTATATAAGCAAAATAAGTGATTGAAATATTTGTACTTCCAAATTCATTTGAAAGGAAACAAACAAACAAAAAATTAATTGACAAAATAAGTGATTGAAATATTATATGCACTTCCAAATTCTATCTCCTAAAAGGTCTCCGACTCCTTTTTTTTTTCCAACTTAATAATAAAAGCTGAATAATTTAGTGTGCATTAATTCATGTAGTACTTGTGTGTATTGCACAATAATCAAGTTTGTATTTTATTGGTTTCAAGAAAAAAGGGGAATTTCATGTATATCCCTAAAAAACATTGAAATTACATATTTGCCCCTTTAACTTTATAAAATTATATTTACCCTCCTAAACTTCAAAAACTCACAAACCCATTTTATTGTCTTTTTTATTAATACTCACTTTAAATTTTAAAAAATCCATTTTACCTTTATCAAAATAAAAAATATCTAGCCTTTTTAAGAGAAATGTTAGTCTTCTAATTGGTTAGTTTTCGAAGGCAAATGACACATTTTGCTACTTCTGACGCATATACATGTATATACATAAATGTTACTGTATATACGTTAGAAGTAGATAAGTTAACCAATTGCTCTTGAAAACCTACTAATTAGATTATTGTCATTTTTCTTAAATAAGCTACATATATATAGATAGATAGAGTTGGGCTACGGTGCATTGCAATGTATAGGTCCTCTTGTAAATTGGACTATAAATCGTTGGTTTTAATTTCCAAACAACTGATCCAAACAGTTCAATTTGATATCCATATTAAAATGTGCTTGGAGACCAAATTTTACATTTTTTTGGAAATTGTTTGCTATTTTTTTAGAATTTATGAAAATCGTTGTTTTTCTATGGTCCAAAAATTTATGAAAAATAGCTTTTAAAAAAATTCTAAACAAATAGTAAAAAATTTCCAAAAAATATAAAATTTGGTCTCCAAGCACATTTTAATATGAGAACATATTGAGCCCTTTAGATTGACTGTTTGAATTTCGAATCCAACAGTTTACAGTCCAATGTACAAGATGACTTGTACATTGCAATGCACCATAGCCCAACTCTCTCTCTCTCTCTCTCTATATATATAATAAAGTGTCAATTCGAAGAAAAAACAACAAAATGGATAAATTTGTGAGTTTTGTAAGTTTAGAAGGATAAATATGATATTATGAAATTTAGAGAGAGAAATACGTAATTTTGAAGTTATTGAGATGTATGTATGAAATTCTCCTAAAAAAAAAATCAGAAGCTCAAGCAGTTGTTAACGGCTGTCAGAACGTATTTTTGACTTGGTGAAATAGCATGATAGTCGTCAACAATTTTATCTTAGTTGAAATAAGCAAGTGGAATTGAACCCTAAGTTTGAACTGATGTGACTCACATGATGTGAGTAGTTAGACATAAAAAGTAATTTCATGCTGCATCTGTTATTGAACCCTCGAGTATATAATAAAGTTGCAAGAAAATTAAATATGCTAATAATAATAAAACACAAGGGAACACGTTAAAAATGATCGAAGACATTATGTTAGGATCAATTAAAGATCGCTTCTCAATCAAATATAATGAATTAAATTTAGTTGAGTAGGGTTAAAATGCACCATTGATTTTGTGCTTCAACTATATCCACATCTTTATTTTTATTTTGAAAGTTTAAGAAATCGATCCAAACCGTTCAATATGATATCCATATTAAAATGTGCGACCAAATTATTTTTTAGAATTTTTTTACTATTTTTTAGATAGGTACAAATTCACTGCTTCTGGACATCTAAAAACAATAATTTTGCATCTATCTAAAATGTTTGAGACCAAATTATTTTTTAGAAATGTTTTACTATTTTTTTAAGTAGGTATAAAATTATTGCTTCTGGACATCCAAAAATAGCGATTTTGTATCTATCTAAAAAAATAATAAAAGTTTAAAAAAAAAAATTAAAATTTGGTCTTTAAGAACTTTTTAATATGGAGATAATGTTGAACGATTCAGATCGACTGTTTGAACTTTAAGGACAGAGATAAAAATGTAGGGTATAGTTGGGGCAGAAAACCAATGATGCATTTTAACCCTACTCAATTTAGTTAAGGAAATACAAGTAATATGCATGCGTTCAATAATTCATGTAAATATTATAACTATAATTAGGAATCTTAAGTGGTGTGTTTTCATTTTGAGTCTCAACTGTTGTTATCATGGAAATAGTGCTTCCATTTTGAGCACCTCTCGTTATCAGATAGCGCAGTCAATAACCCAATAATAAAACAAAAAAAATCATTGTCATAGCAGATAATATATACCAAATGTTAGTATTGGTAAGTGAGAGGTTCAAATTTATTGAAAATAAATTAATTTAACAATTTTAACAATTGAAATTTCGACAATCAGATTAATACTTGTAAAAGGACAATTACAAAATGCTAGTCTGAAAATTTCTTCGTTAAGCAATGGGAAAATCATAGTTGAGAACCTCCACAATAAGTTTATATAAAATAAATTGATGAGTTTGTCTGGATAATCACCAATTGGAATTGGGAGTTTGGGACAGGATAATTTCCATACTAAGATACCACATAAATGACCACAGAAAATTTAAGCACAGTAAATCACCTTAGTCGGCATAGGGTTTGGAGAAATGGACGCCTCCATTCAATTGAGAGGTCTTGCACTCTTACTATGCTAAGAAAAAAAATCACTGAGTTTTAGGCCAGCTGAAGTGCTAATTTATTGGATTAAAAGCAAGAATTAGGTTTGCTTTAACTGAATTTTTTTAATGAGTAATTCTTTGGTCCCCCGCTGTTTGGTTTCCTAACAGTCCCCCTAACGGTCAAAGTACACAAATAGAAAGAAAATAAAAAAGAAACCTCTCTTTTCTCCCAGTTTTATCTCCCAGATCTGTTTAGGTATGAATATTTGCTCGATTAGGTATGAATACTTGCTCGATTAGGTATGAATACTTGTGTGACAGATAGCTCAAAAGTATGTCATCATGGATCTCATTTGAAAGAGAAAATTGTGTAGAAGACGTTCGTAGTTTTAGATTTGCAAAATTCCTCATAGATTGTCAGAGGTTGAATGGAGAAAAAAAACCACCTTGAAAAACGTGTAAACAATGAGCAAGTGATGTGTCTAGTTTTTTTTTTAAATACTTAATATCTTAGGTATGAATACTTGATGAATTATATATGAATATTTGATATCTTAAGTATGAATACTTTTCATTTTGTATGTGAATTAATTTAATCAATGAATGTAGCACTAGTGGTATGATCCACGTGACTTTTTGGTTGTGGTCCCCAATCCAGGCTAGTCGTTACTTGCCTCGAAAAATGTGTAAAAGATGAGTAAGTGATGTGTCCAGTTTTTTTTTAAATGCTTGATATCTTAGGTATGAATACTTGATGAATTATATATGAATATTTGATATCTTAGGTTTTACTTTCCATTTTAGATGTGAATTAATTTAATCAATGAATGTAGCACTGGTGGTGGTCCCCATCTAACTGTCAATACCCACTGGCGGAACTACTATTATGAATACTTGCACGTTTAGGTATGAATACTTGTTCGATTAGGTATGAATACTTGTGTGACCGATAACTCAAAAGTATGTCATCATGGATCTCATTTGAAAGAGAAAATTGTGTAGAAGACGTTCGTGGTTTTAGATTTGCAAAATTTCTCATAGATCGTCATAAATATGGTTAGATTGAACGGAGAAAAAAAACCATCTTGAAAAATGTATAAAAGATGGGTGAGTGATGTGTCCAGTTTTTTTTTTAATACTTGATATCTTAGGTGTGAATACTTGATGTATTATAGATGAATATTTGATATCTTAGGTATGAATACTTGATGAATTAGGATGTGAATTAATTTAATCAATGAATGGGGGGACGTTTAGTGGTCCCCAGTTGTACTTTGACAGTTAGTTAGCGGGGGGACGTTTAGGGGACTGAATAGGGGGGACTGTTAGTCGATCCCTTTTTTAATTTCCCAGACTGAAAATAGATAACAAATAGGGCATTATTTTGTTACCCGTTATATTTGTGGAAGATATTATTTTTGGTTTTGGGTACGTAATGTTCATGTTCATATACGCCTCAAAGGATTTAAATATTGGTTCAAGAAATTGCAAACAAATTACTGCTGGAGTTTCTATGATACTGAAAATTTTATATTAAATAAGATGATTGTGTTAAATAAAATTTGTATTCTAGCCCTCCCAAAGTATATTATAGAAGTTAAGTTTGATATTTAAATTACAACCCCTCCAATTTATATAACTAATACTCGGCGAGTATATAATATTTGGGTGGGGGTTTTGTCCAAATAGCTTTGGACAAAGTCTCATCCAAAGTCTGACCTAAATCATTTGATCTGCATCAAAATACGTATAAATATTTAGATTCAAGGGACCATTTAAATTTATTAAGTTTTAAATATATTTGCACAGATCTCAATGCAAATCAGACGTTTAAACTTGACTTTGAATGAGACTTTGTCCAAAGTCTTTTGGACAAAACCCAATTCCTAAAAAATTAACAGAAGGAAAACTAAAGTTCCAAGTAAAATAGCGCTCATGAGTTATATTTCATTGAAAAATAAATAAATAATGAAGAAAGACACAGGCTAGGCAGCAAGAAAGAAAGAAAGAAAAAAAAAGACAGAGAGGTCCAAATAGGCCCAGTTTAGTCACATGCATATAAATTTATCAGATATTTATCATGCTCAATTCTCAAACTAGTTATAAAAGTAAATAAAATTAAGAAACAATGAAATAATCCAAATAGGCTCAAAATCCCCTTACAGCTAGCCCACTACCTCAATATTAAATTTGTGATTAGGTCTATCTATGCATACATGTTTAGTCGCTCCTCTTGCTCTCATGGAAAAAAGACCAAAAGCCCAGTTCTTGTTCTCTAAGTGGTGGGGTCCACATAAATCTTGCTTGATCAGATGCAGGTTTGGCAGGTCACTTAATTGTTGATATTTGTTGGATAGTGGAGTTGTATATATATTGTTTTGTCTGCATTTGGTACATGGCCTAGACCTTGTACCAGTACCGGTACAATTCTAGGATTGACATATATAGCACGTTTTTTTTGGGAACCATAAGCACAATTCTTTGTTCTCTAGGTGCTTGAGACCAAAGTGTTTTCGAGATAATTAACGACGGAAGCTCGCTCTTGTCGGAAGTTAAATGTTCCCACAATTAATAAATTCTCTCGATAACCGATTCAAATAATAGTAAGTTGTTGAGAGGTGAACCGAAAGAAAGAAAGAAATGTCTAAGTACTCTCCCCTTCCCCAACAAATGTGTGGAAGCACATAAAACCACAGAAAAAAAGACCCAAGAATTTAGGCAACTTTTTGTCCCCTACACTTACACTTACGTTTCATTAGTTAAGTCTTATATTATTATTGAAGAGCAAAACTAGGGTGTGATGTGCTCACACCGTGAGCGCATCTCCTATAGAGCGCATTTTCAAAGTTCAAATAGTCGATTCGAACCTTCTAACGTGTTCTTCATATTAAAATGTGCTTGGAAACCAAATTTTACATTTTTGGAAATTTTTTTACTATTTTTTTCAGAATTTTTTGTTTTTCAAATTTCAAATTATTGTTTAGTTTAATAAAAAATTCTGAAAAAATAGTAAAAAATTTCCAAAAAATGTAAAATTTGGTTTCCAAGCACATTTTAATATGAAGAACACGTTGGAAGGTTCGAATCGACTATTTGAACTTTGAAAATGCGCTCTATAGGAGGTGCGCTCACGGTGTGAGCACATCTCACCCTAGTTTTGCTCATTATTGAATGCTTAGAAGTGTAACGAAAGGGGTGTCCCCAAGCCCATTCCGTTATAAACTCTCAATTTAAGCGAACATATAAAAATGGGTGAACAAGAATTATAGGTTGCAAACAGTTGGTAATTTGTTATGGGTGAATTTTTGTTCAAAGAATTTTGGACAAAGTCTGACCTAATTAAACCGTCCGATACATGTAAAAGTTTGCATAGACCGTTTAGATTTATGGCAATTTAAATAATTAAGTTTAAAAATCCATTCGCATGAATCTCAACACATATCGAACAAAACCCAATCCTATACTCTTTGAAAAAAAAATGAATATCAAGCCTCCAAATTTCATTGATCAAAATTCAAAAACAAGAACTTATCCAACGGGCTTCAGGGCAAAGTTGTGGTTTTGGAAAACCCAATCCCAAACTCGCAATTAGAAAATCAATTAGTCACTGCCTTGCGTTTTTAGTGGACTGCCTAAAAATAGGGTCATCTGCGGATCTAATTTTTTTTTTTTTTCTAATTTTAATTACAAATTAAGTCACTGCCTTGCGGTTTTTTCTCAATAGCCTTCCATATTACTTGGACATGGTTTTACTTGATTTTATTGAAATAGAGAGCTGGAAAATTGATTTAAAAAGAAAATAAAATATACATGCGATATCATTAAGGACAGTTCCTGGCGAATTCTCACATCCAGTCACTGGTCTCTTAACTAAAAACCCACAAAATCACTGTTTGTGAGTGACAAGTCACTCAGTATGAGACACAGAATCTTCCTTTTAGGAATCTTCTCAAATAAAAAAATACCATAATTCTACTTCTAAGTACGATTTTACAAGTTCTAACATTCGTATGCAATTTTACAAGTAATAAAGATTATTTTGTTATATATTATTAAAAACGTAAAATGAAAATAAGTACAGTAAATGCTTTGTCATGATTTAATTAACCTAATACGAGGGAGACCAAACTCACTCTTAAATCTGTCCCCACTGAACTCAAATATTACTTTCTGACTTGTTGTCAAAAGTATTTAGAAATTTAATTAGCGGTAATAAAAAAATGAGTTGAGTTGAAAAAAATATCAGACTCCATTATTATCATTCAACATTTAAATAGAAATAGAAATTATTGAAAAGACTGTTATAAAATAAAGATAAACAAACAATAAACAAGATAGAGAGAACACAAGATGACAATCTCTTTATTTATATATTTCTCATGTGTACAATACAAGATTACAATGCCTCTATTTATAGGCCACAAATTGTAAATGAAAAGTCATTACAATAATAAATAAGAGATTAAATTCCAAATACTAGTGGAATATAAATTTCAATGGTAGTGGGGTAGTGGGGAAGTAAATGAGGATTAATATTGAGAGTTACAACATGAATGGACCATCCATTATATTCATAACACTCCCCCTTGGATGTCCATTACATAAGAATATGCCTCATTAAAACCTTACTAGGAAAAACCCTATGGGATAAAAACCTAGTGAAGGAAAAAGAGTACATTATTCTTTTAATACGCAACTACAACCTCACCAGGAAAACC
>JAJGRW010000220.1:32606-70558 GCA_025461045.1 Carex parvula | reverse complement strand
GGTTTCTTCCTATTAATCACCCATATCGTAAGAAGAAGATGGCATTCAACGGGAAAATTGAGCCTTGGAGTGGCTCGTCATCCATTAGACGGGGAGAGTGTCCTTCGAACGGGTAAAAAGCATTGATGTTGTTTTTGGAAAATGCGCCAAAAGCACTACCGAAGAATATTTGGAAAAGAGGTCCATATTTTGGGAGCTACCGTACTGGAAATATTTAGCAGTGAGGCATTGCCTAGATGTCATGCATGTCGAAAAAAAATGTCTAGTGACAGTTTAATTGGTTTATTATTGAATCATTACCGAGGAAGACGAAAGAATGGTATTAAAGTGAGAAAAGACATGCGTAAGATGGGGAATACGACCCGAGCTCGCACCGCAGGAGAAAGGGAAGCGCACATACCTACCCCCCGCACTGTGCACAATGTCAAAGAAAGAGAAAACAAGCTTCTGTGAATGCCTCAATGGTATAAAAGTCCCATCAGGAATATTCTTCGAATATTAGAAGTTGGTGTCGATGAAGGACTTGAAACTAGTCGGTCTGAAATCTCACGACTGTCATGTTTACTGACACATATAATTCCGGTTGCAATTCGGGAAATTTTACCAAGCACGTTCGTCAAACCATTACGAAGCTTTGTTCTTTCTTCAATGCAATAAATTCCAAAGTGATAGACCCTCTAAAATGGACTCTTTGCAAAAGGAGGTCGCGTTACTCTTTGCCAACTTGAGATGTATTTTCCGCATCTTTTTCAATGTCATGGTTCACCTTGTTGTTCATCTTGTGAGAGAAATTAAGATTTGTGGTCCACGTGTTCCTTCGGTATATGTATCCATTCGAGAGATACATGGGCATCTTGAAAAAAATACGTAAGGAACCGACATCGACCCGAAGGCAAGCATTATAGAAGGATATTCTACGGAGGAGTTGGTTGATTTTGCACCAACTACTTGACCGGTGTGGATCCTATTTGGCGTTCCAAAATCTCGATACGAGAAAGGCTCCAAGGAGTCGGGACAATTGGGTTGAGAGCCGTAGTTGCTGATCTAAATGAACTACAAAAGGCACATTTTATTGTACTACAACACATGACAGATGTTGCTCCCTATAGATGAGCACATGACAATCCTTCAACAACAAAACTACACGAGGAGTCAGAAGTGGCTTACTAACGAGCATAATCGTTCTTTTATAGGATGGCTGAAAGAAAGAGTGCAGTCACACCCCGTACCTGAAATTGTTAAACTACTTGGCGCAGGACCCCAAATTGTTGTTAGAACATTCCAAGGATACGAGATTAACGGATATACATTTTATACTAAATCCCAGAGTGATAAGAGCACGATGCAAAACAGTGGGGTGACGTTGGTGGCGACCTCTCAAGAATTCAGTAGATCCGGAGATGGCCGGGCTGTAATAGCATCAAAGTCATATTATGGCGTTATTCAAGAAATTTGGGAGCTCATTTACAGTCCTCGCCTGAGCATTCCCGTGTTTCGGTGTCAATGGGTCGAAGACCGAGGTGTTAAAGTTGATAACGACGATCCGTTGATTTAAACAGGGTTGGGCACGTTGACGATCCGTTTATACTCGCCAAGCAAGCCACCCAAGTCTTTATGTACAAGACCCGAGTGATGATAGGTTGAGCGTCGTCCTATCCGAAAAAAGAAGGATTGTCGGGGTAGAAAATGTCGTCGACGAAGAAGAGTACGACCAGTTCGACGAAGTACCTCCATTTTGTACCGATGTGCAAACTGAGGTAGCAACACTTGAAGGGGTAGACGAAGCTGACTACATGCGGTCCGACCACAATGAAGGATTATGGGCCGAGGGTACCGTTCAAATAGTGGAAAAAAGGAGAAAAAGGAAAAAAAAAGCATAATGTGTAATATTTATTTTGTTTAAGACCGTGTAGCTTTTAATATTGCAACTTTAGCTTGTAATATATCAAATAAAAAAGGAAAAAAAGAGGGAAAAAAAGAAAAAAGCATAATGCGAGTAATAGTATTATCAAATATTATCAAATATTAGTTTAATGCTTATAATGAAGGATTATGTTTAATGCTTATAATATTATCAAATATTAGTATTAGTTTTTGAAAATATTAGTTAAAACATTTAATAATAAAATAAAATAAATATTAGTTAAAATATTAGTTTTCACTAAATATTAGTTAAAATATTTAATATTAGTTAAAATATTTAAGGAAGGATTATGTTTAATGAAAATATTATGTTTAAAATATTATGTTCAACTTTATCAAACATTTAATATTAGTTAAAATAAATATTAGTTAATATTAGTTAAAATAAATATTAGTTAAAATTGTCAAACTTCGGTATATGAAGTATTGCGGCCCGCAACCATTCAGAGAACTTTACTGAACCTGGGACCCACCTGTCGGACCAATTTATACACGGACATTTAGCTAATAGTCCGTGTAGAAAGGGTAGAGAGCTACACGGCCTTTTAGCTATATGTCCGTGTAGAAAGGGTAGAGAGCTACACGGCCTTTTAGCTATATGTCCGTGTAGAAAGGGTATTTGCACACGGCCTTTAGAGTAAAGTCCGTGTATAAAGATCTTTGTACACGGTCTTTTAAGTTAAAAGTCCGTGTATAATGAGAAAAACACTATTATTCGAAATCCTTCTCTTCCAAAATTTTCACAAGTCCGAAAAGAGAATAAACATCAGTTTCAAAAACCCTCACAGAGAAGATTTTGCTGAGCCTTCTCCGAGCTCTTCACCGCCTCCCCGCCTCGCCGCCTCGCCGCCTCACCACCTCGGTCTCTCTCCACCTCGGTCTCTCTCTCTCTAACCAGTGGTCTCTCTCACCCGTGGTTAGCTCTCTCTCTCTCGTTATTTTTCTTATTGGGTTTGAACCCGTTAGACATGGTTGGTATTTGTTATTTTACTTATTGGTTAGCTCTCTCTCTCTCAACCGTGTATGATTAGTATTGAACCCGTTAGACATGATTAGTATTGAACCCGTTAGCATATAACCTAGGTTATTTTAGGTTAATTTGTGCTTGAATACATTGTGCTTGTACCATAATTATTGTGCTTGTACCATAATTTCAGCATTGTGCTTGAATACATTGTGCTTGAATATAACCTAGGTTATTTTAGCATATAACCTAGGTTATTTTAGCATTGTACTTGTTGACATTGTACTTGTACCATAATTTTAGCATATAACCTAGGTTATTTTAGGTTAATTTGTGCTTGAATACATTGTGCTTGTACCATAATTATTGTAGGTTAATTCAAATAATCTAGGATATATGTCAACAAGTGATTGATTAATCTCTTGATGAATATAGGTTATATGTCAAAAGTTGGTTGATTAATCTAGGTTATATGTCAAATGATTTGATCTTTAATTTCATGCAGCACCATGTCGAATGAAAATGAGTACGAGGATATGATGGAAGAAGAGGAGCAGCAAGCTACTGCCTCGTCAGAAAGAAGGAGAAGAGGGCCTACAATGTGCACGAGCCATTCTGAGCAGACCCAACCCAAAATCTGGTTCACAGAAGACGGGAGTGCGCAGGGACCAGAACGGCTGAAATACTCAAATTGGTGTACGAGCTTCGTGAAACAAAATGCGAGTATCCTTGTTGAGAGATGGGATCATTTCGAGAAAGAGGTGAAGGACGAGTGGTGGAACACGGTGAAGGTAAAGTGCCTAACAACTCTTCTCTTGAATTTTCACTTATGTATGATCTATATTTAAATACACTAAATTTTTGTGTCAATCAGGCTCAATGGAACATCCAGAGTGATGTTCCAAAGAATAAGACGTTGAAGATTATGAACAATGGATGGAAGCAATACAAGAGCACGTTGAAGACGGAGTTCATGGAGAAAGGGAAAAATCCGGTCGGCTACTACAAATGGCTAAAACAAGAGGACTGGGATGCGTATCAAGTTTTGAAGTCTACTGAAGAGTTCCAGGTATCTAACTCGTGCCAAATTTATGCTTATTCTTTCTCGATTTGTACTTATCTTTCTAAAACTAACTGATCGTTATTGTCTTGTTTCCGTGAAGGCAAAGAGTGATAAAGGCAGGAGGACCGTTGCCTTTAACAAGTATCCACACCATCTAGGGTCAGGTGGTTACGAGGGTAAGTCGGCAGAATGGAGGAAAGTCCTGGATGCGAACAAGGATTCTGACTCACCCGTGGTTAGGATCCAAAATCCTAGGGGCAAAGATTGGGTCATGGGTAGAGCCGAGGTAACCGCTGACGGGAGGATAGTACTCCCAACGGAGTTGCAAAGCGTGGCTCAAAGAATGGTAAGAGTCATTTATAACTCCGAAAGTACGTCAATTGTTCTTTTGCTTTAACTAATTCTTCTACTTGAACAGTTGGAAGTGGAGGAGGAGGTCAACTCGGGTGCCCGGAGTGTCGAACGACAAAATGATTCCTTGTCCGCGGCGCTCGAGAATCCAGAACACCCGGGTCGAGTAAGGGGTGTAGGGGTCTACAGGGGCTGGAAGGAGGTGTTCCGAGTGGAGGGAGAGAAACCTCGAAGAAAATCTCGTGCCAAGGTAAACAAAGACGAGATAGTTGCGCAGATACGCGCGGAGGTGAGCAAAGAGTACGACGCAAGGTTTGCTGAGATGGAAGCAATGTTGACACAAATTAGATCAGCAACTACGCAGCCATCCGAGCAACCACCTCCCATTTCGCCGGGAATTCGGCGAAGTAGTCAAGCATCCGGCACGTGGGGCGCGAACGACGATTTGGATAATCTCAAGGTAATCAATACTTCTTCATAATCTAAAGGTATTTAAAACCTGTTTGCAACCTTGTTGGACAATATCTCATCACTAGAATAAACAACTTTCCTATAAATTTGCAGGACCCCAGAGCATGCGACCTCGTCCTGCGGAATGGCAGTGTTTCTATGATCGTTGCTAAGGGCGTTGTACATCCACTCGCCAAAAGTGTACACAATACTCAGCTAAGACCCGACCATGCATGCGTGCAGGTTGAGTTAGTCGTGGATGGATGGCAGCGCGTACCCCTTCCTGTCCCTACCGACGACGCGGTTGTGCTTGATGACGCACGGATGTCATTTGTCCAATGGCCCAAGAGTCAGATTGTTTTGGATCAGGTAATTCATAAAAAAATTCATTTATTTTTTACATTCAACTCATTCTTTTTGAAATACTAGAATAATACATCTATAACTTGATACAGACACGAGGAGATGATGTTACCGGTACGGCTCTCTCACCGGTACGTCAGGAGGTGGCTTGCGACATCGCGCCTGACGCGCCACAATCACCGCCCCGTCCTATGGTCACAGAAGAAGAATACAGCCGTTTGCCCAATGATTTGCGCCTTCTCCACGACTACTTGATGACGGCGCCCGACGGCATGGAGGCTATCATCATCCCTGTCCCACCTGGGATGTTTCTACACGAAGGCAGGGAGCTCCTGCTGTCGTTCAGAGACTTCAAGGACCTCTTCCACCACTCGTCATCCGACAAATGGCTCGATGTTTCACACATCACCATTTTCCTCATGTTAGTGATATTAAAATATTTTCATTATTGTATAGAACTCAAATATATATTCTAATTACAATATGATGAGTTTTCAGGAAGCTAGTCCGAAACTGTGATGAGATGGTTGAAAGGAAGAACTTGTGCGTGTTTCTGGACCCCGAGAAAGTGAGTTCTACGGCAGCGACATATTATCCGGATATGGCTATCGAGTACATGTGTTCTGCGATGCATCGTGCTAAGGCGGAGGAGAAGAAATTCATTCTCATGCCATACCACGAGGGGTTAGTTCTAATCTTAACTTATTTGTTGTTTATATTTTAATTAAAGAATTGTATAAAGGAAATAAAAGTTAAACATAAAAAAATGAAATCACACCATCAATCATAGCAAATACTCGTGTGACTTTTATATGCTAAAGTACTATAATTCTTCTCCTCGATCCAACAGCAAACATTGGTGCACGATTCTCATTGTGCCGTACTTAAGTGTGGGCATAATTATTGATTCTTGTAAGCCAGCAGGAAGGACCGCGGCTGCCGCCAAGTGCAAAGTTATCTTGCCTTTTGTGAATAAGTAAGCAATAATAATTCTATAGGTTTGCATTTCTTTCAATCATATCAAATTATAAAATTGCTAATTACATTCACTCACTTTTGTAAGGGCTTTTGTGAAATATATTAAAGAGGGAGGATCAGATAGCACGGGCACGCGCAAGAAAAGCAAGTTGAATTGGAAGTACATGGTGGTGAGCACACTTTATGAGTTAGAAATTTCATATCTTGTTAAAAAAATTATTGTCATTCTAACAAATGCCGCTAAATGTAAATTTCAGAGCCCGCAACAGAAGGAGGGTTGGGAATGCGCTTATTACACGATGATATTCATGTTTGACTTTGTCGAAAGAATACAATTCGAATTCCCAAAAGCGGTATGTACTTCATATGAATTTCCTATATAATAAGCAATTGATATCTACCTTTTCTGAAATACTAACTATTATAAAATTATAATTTTGTAGAATGTGACAAAGCAAGATCATTACTCTTCGGATCAGATCGACGATGTGCGGTGCATGTGGGCAAGGTGGTTTGCCATGGAATTTTGTAATCCTCGATATGGATTTGCATAATTTTGTATAATTTGGTGTATATGAATATTGTATAATTTATTGCATATGGATTTCTGGCTAATCTGAAAAATATGAATTTCTTGCTAATATGGATTTATTGCTAATCTGGAAAATATGGATTTCTTGTTATATGAAATCTGGAAAATCTGGAATATATAGTTCTGTAACAAAAATGGCTAGCAAAACTGGAGGCTAGCCGAAAAACAAAAAATACAAAAAAAAAAAAAATGTACTTTCTACACGGATATTTAACTAAAGTCCGTGTAGAAAAAAGATAGCTACACGGTCATTTAGTTAAATGTCCGTGTAGAAAGAGGAGAGCTACACGGACATTTAACTAAATGTCCGTGTAGAAAGAGTCAAGCTACACGGTTTTTTAGTTAAAAGTCCGTGTACAAAAAGAATCGTACACGGTTTTTTAGGTAATATCCGTGTAGCTCGGTAAATGGAGCGCGACACATTCTGGTCTTTGTACACGGCTGTTTGTGAAGTTATACGTGTAGAATCTTTAAAATTGCACACGGCCAAAAGTCCGTGTGTAGTTATTGAACTAATCGTACACCCTCGATTTAAACACGGTAGGAAATCCGTGTAGCTCTTCCTTTATTGTCCGTGTATAATCTCTTTTTTTGTAGTAGTGAGCCAAGGAGGTGTGGGACGCAATAGCCACGACCTTCTATGATGGAAGTGATGCAGCTCAGGTATTTGACTTAAATAAACGGGTGAATAGGATTAAACAATCGGGTAGATCAGTGGAAGAATATTACAATGAACTACAAGACATTTGGTTAGAGATTGATTTCCGTCGTCCGAATCCTATGAGTTGTACCACTGACATTGAAAAATTTGATAAGTTTGTTCAAGAATCCAGAGTTTACTCTTTCTTAGATGGCCTTGATGAGAAACTAGATAACGAGCGAGCAAATGTCTTGCAAATGACTCCGTTTCCAACACTCGAACAAGCGTTTGCTAGGGTAAGAAAGAAAGCTACTAGGCAAGATATCATGAAGAAGGGAGATGAAGGGGAGTCTCACATACCAGCAGCCATGATATCAAGGGGGCAGAGAAATCTTGAGGTAAGTTACAATCCTAATTGAAATTCTGGTGTAACTGACAGGGCTGCGCTAAAATGTACTCACTGTGGCCAAACAAGGCACACTAAAGAACACTGTTTCCAATTGGTGGGAAATCCCGAATGGTTTAAAGAACAGCGCAAAGGGAAAAATAATTGGCAAGACAAAGGAAGAGCAGCCGTTGCCCAAGGAGTTGGGCTATCTCATGGGATGATTCAGCCAAGAGAAAGCAACCCCGTGGCTGCAAATTTCAACCAGGTGACAAGACCGCAACAGGGTCAGTGGACAGATGGCAGTAGCTTCTGTGAGACCCGAAATCGAACCCAGGTGAACCAATCAGTTCGCTAGAACACACAGGCCATCAAGTCAGGGGACTCCATGCAGCAGGTACCAGTACTCCTTCATTTCCGATCCAGGAAGGATCAGGTAATGTAACTGGCTCAACTCACTATAATTTGAACTATCCACAAGAAGAAAACTGGGTATTAGACACAGGGGGCAACTAATCACATGACATATACCGAAAAAGACCTTATAAATTCTAAACAACCAAGAAAAAATGATATAATTAATGCAAATGGTGTTTGTTACCCGGTTAGTGGGGCTGGAGATGTGGTCGTATCTCCAAACTTAACCCTCCAAAATACATTAGTGGTTCCATCCTTGGCTTCAAAATTGATATCCATTGGACAACTAACAAAAGAACTAAATTGCATGGTTCATATATTTCCTGATTATTGTTTATTTCATGACATCAAAACCAAGAGAATTTTGGGCCGTGGTATTAGGAGAGATGGATTGTATCATCTCGATAGTGCGAAGATTGGAGATGTACTACTAAGCATGACCTCTTCAGACAAAATGAATGAGATATTATTATGGCATAAACGATTGGCGGCGAAGTCTTCTTGGGAGAGATAGAGGGAAATGCGGGTTCTTGAAGTTCTTGGGAAAGTAGTAGACTTCTTGAGAGAGAGAAATAGGAAGCAGCTCGCTGGGGATTTATGGGCCTAGTTGACAAGAAGAAGAAGAAGGAAAGCAGACTGGAGAAATCCAGGAAATAAAACTCAGGCTGGGGATTAATTCACCTTGTCAAATATATATGTTGCTGGTTTGTTGATGACTAGCTATTATTTATGTCTTTCTTGACCTTGCACTATTTTATTACCAATGCTCATTGGTTTCTGACTTAATTGGCCGCATGAGTTAAATGCTTAATTGCTGCCTTGTTCTTTGATTATATAATTTTCTTTGGCCTTGATATTTTTCTTTCGGTTATATATGTCAACCTTGTATTTTCTGATGATTCTTTGTAATTAAGCATATCCCACTTGTACCAGTCGGTACAGGTGCAACTTTGATCAACTGGTATATATATATATATACGTACTGTTATGGTACCAGGGACCAATTGTAAAATCCTTGTAAAATTAGATACCTTGTTGTAAAATTGAGGACCTAGTGTTGACTGTTGAGCCTTGGGTTCGGCTGAAATTAATTAGAGAAATGGTAATTTTGAAATCTAATAAATGAATATTAGACTTGGGCCTGATCCCAGACGGAACATAAGAAAATTAATTAAATGGGTTCATAGACCCTTGTACGTACCTATGGAGGAAAATTAGAGGACTAAGCCGACAACTTAAATGTTGAAATTGTAGATTTCAACCTTCATTATGGACTGAATCATGTTAACTATGATATAATTTACATTATATACACACACACTAGGTGTGATGTGCTCATCAAGAGGAGTTGGTGAGCACACCTCCAAAAGACTATCGGATTGGTTTCAAACGACGAATCTAAACCGTTGAAATCTATGTACTTCGTGAGTGATGCATGTACATACAAAAATTTTAAAGTTTTAAATTTATTTAGCACATGGTCAAGCGGTCAAAAAAATAAACAATTTTATAAGTTATTTTTCAAATTGTTTTATGTATTTAATTTTTTATTATTTTTTTTACTGCTTGACCATGTACTAAATGAATTCGAAACTTTAAAAATTTTGCATGTACATGCAGCACTCACGAAATACATGGATTTCAACGGTTTGAGTTCATAGTTCGAAGTCAATCCGATAGTTATTTGGAGGTGTGCTCACCAACCCCTTTTGGTGAGCACGTCACACCCTAGTTTGAAATGTGCTACTAAGAGCTATGGTGAGTTGTGAAGTAAGAGCCTTGTTTTACTTCACGTCTATATTTTCTACTTTTAAAAGTTCAAAAAGTTGATCTGAATCGCTCAACATGATCTACATTTTGAACTGTGCTAGGAGACCAAATTTTACAATTTTTTAAAATTTATTACTATTTGTTTAGAATTTTTTAAATCACTGTTTTTTTATGATCCATAATCCATCCAAAAACAGTGATTTTCTATTCATCTAAAAAAATAGTAAAAAAATTTCGAAAAATGTAAAATTTGATCTCCAAGCACATTTCAATATCGATATCATGTTGAGCGGTTCGGATCGGTTGTTTAGACTTTAAAAACAGAGATATAAACATGAAGTAAAATAAAAATCTTACTTCACAACTCACCATAGCTCATCTATATATGTATATAGGAAATTGCTAATATGTTATGCATAACATAGAGGCCTCCGTGCTAGGCTCAATATTTGAGTTTTCAAAATTCTAACGGTCAATCCGAACCATTCAACATGATCTTCATATGAATATGTACTTGCAAACCAAATTTTACATTTTTTAGAATTTTTTTACTATTTTTTTAGATAGGTAGAAAATCACTTGATCTGAAAATTCTATACCATTCAAATCATGTGATTTTCTACCTATCTAAAAAAATAGTAAAAAAATTCTAAAAAATGTTAAATTTGGTTTGCAAGTACATATTCATATGGAGATCATGTTAAACGGTTCGGATCGACCGTTAAGATTTTGAAAATTCAAATATTGAGCCGTAGCACGGAGGCCCTCTATGTTATGCATAGCACCGTAGCCAACTCATATATATATATAGAAAGAGAGAGTGGCTAATATCAAAACGTTTGCACCAAGCCCCTCGTGCAACAAAGTCGAAACGGCCGATCCAAGCCATTAAATGTGATCTCTATATTAAAATCTGCTTGGAGACCAAATTTTACATTTTTTGAAATTTTTTTACTATTTATTAAGCCACTTTGAAAATTACTGATCACATGGTCCAGAATTTAATTGCACTGTTTTTACTGTTCATCCGGATCAGCAATTTTCAAAGTGGCTTAATAAATAGTAAAAAAATTCCAAAAAATGTAAAATTTGGTCTCCAAGCAGAATTTAATATAGATTGAATATCTAACGGTTCGGATCGACTGTTTGACCTTTGAAAATCCGAAAACAACTTGGTTGCACGAGGGGCTTGGTGCAAACGTTTTGATATTAGCCACTATATATATATATATAGAGTAGAACTAGGGTGCTCTCGAGTTCACCAAGCCCTTGGTAAACTCAAGTCCAAAACTCATCGGATCGGCTTCAAACGACGAATCCGACCGTTGAAACCCGTCTACCTTACAAGTGATGCGTCTACATGCAAAAATTTTAAATTTTGAAATTAATTTTGCATAGAATCAAGTGGTCAAAATTAGAAGGTTAATAAATTAATTTTAATGCATTCATTTTTTGACGTTTTTTGACCACTTGACTCTATGTAAAATTAATTTCAAAATTTTAAATTTTTGCATGTAGACGCATCACTCGTAAGGTAGACGGGTTTCAACGGTCAGATTCGTCGTTTGAAGCCGATCCGACGAGTTTTGGACTTGAGTTCACCAAGGGCTTGGTGAACTCGAGAGCACCCTAGTTCTACTCTATATATATATATATATATATAGAATTGAGTTATGCTACTCCATGGAGTAAAACGCGTTGGTGCTCCACGCCGCTATATTTTTATTTTGAAAATCCAAACGACCGATCCGAACCGCTCAACATGATCTCCATATTGAAATGTGCTTGGAGACCAAATTTTACATTTTTTAGAATTTTTTTACTATTTATTAAACCACTTTGAAAATCACTAATCCGGCAATCCAGAATTTTTTACTGTTTTTACTGTTCACCCGGATTTTCAGATTTTCAAAGTGGCTTAATAAATAGTAAAAAAATTCTAAAAAATGTAAAATTTGGTCTCCAAGCACATTTCAATATGGAGATCATGTTGAGCGGTTCGGATCGGTCGTTTGGACTTTCAAAATAAAAATACGGCGTGAAGTACAAACGCGTTTTACTCCATGGAGTAGCATAGCTCATCTATATATATATATAGTATTTGTCACATTATCTCACAGTATAATATTTTGATATGTTATTAGATGTTCTAATGATGCGCAAGTACCAAATTAAGTATAATAACATATGTATAGAACTATAGATGATTATTCATTAAATTAACAAACCATCAATTATGAATTATAACTAACTTTATTCTATAACTTAATCATGAAGTAATATTAATAAGACATTGGAACAAAAAAAACATCCAAATTTTTCGTAACCTCAAATAATAAATTAAGTTAATGTAACATTAAGTATAAACTTATTAGCATAATAATTAACTTATATATTCATTAACAAACACCACACACCCGTAACTTAAATACACACACACACACATATTATACACTTTAGTTTATAATTAGCTAGTACATTAATTAGTTAAAGTAATTAATTAACAAATGTACTTTAAATGTATAATTATTATAAATAAATACACCTAGTCTTGTTAGATTATTATATTATAATACAGTAAGTTAACATATAATTTAATGACACATAAAGTACGTAACTTAAATTAACAAACAAGTAAAGTAACTAATAAAATAACTAAATTTTTTTAAATTACAAATCTGAATAGAAGTAATCAAATTAATTTCATATTAGCCATTATAATTAATTACGATCGAATCGCACCGAATCAAATATTTTTAATAATTCATTTTTTTAAATTAATCAAATGTAGGTACTTGATTAAAAGTAATAAAATGGGGAATTGGTACGGTGATTTTGTCTGGATTATTAATGAATTACAGTTGCGACATGTAGGTTATTAGACCTACCTTGATTTGGTCTCGTACGAGGAGATCGACCCCAAGTACGATTTGGCTGTTGCATACGAGGGTCCAGCAGGCTAGCCTTATTAGTAGTCTTATCTAACCTTCTGCTTGCCCTTCATTAAAGGTGTGGGATATCTAAACTCTTTTTCCGTGGCGTACTCTCTCTTAAGATGCATTAACTTGACCTGTTATATCTATTTAAGTAGTTGCATATGAACTTGTAGAGCATTTTATTCATTTCTGCACAGTAGTTAGGGATTTGCATAAACCCCAATACATCAAATAATTTATTTTATTGTAGAAGTAGGGTAATTGAATTATATATTATTATTATATGATCGTAGAATATTAGATTTGTCTTCTTCTCATAGTCTACGATAATATTATATTAATTAATCGCACGCATATCATTGGTAGGTGTTGAGTAGAAGAACTGAGTGGTCTAGTCTCGCCTCATCATAGAACTTGGTGGTCCGGGCCGACGACCACTTAGCAAGTGGTCACTTGAGCACTCAGGCGGTTTAGGATTATTATATGTATAAATATTCGACTTATATATCCTTCTTGTCTCATTTTTCATTTACATATACAGTCACAACAACAAAGTAGGCACTTATTGCGACGGGACTCCGTCGCGAAAAGAAAAAGCACAGTTATAACAGTACTACGTCGCGAAAAGTCACTTTTTATCCTCGCGAAAAGTGCCAGTCTTTTGTAGTGAGTTCCGATCTCGAGTTATGTGGCATAGAACGATTTGAGTGTTTTCCCCACCTACATTAATTAGGAGCCACTCGTCTATATACGGTTACCTCATGCACAGTTTCGTTCTCGAGTTCTGTGATGGCATGTTTTTCTTACGCTACTCACGGTTTCGTTCTCGAGTTCTGTGGCAGGTTTTTGTTACGCTGCTGCATGGTTCCGTTCTCGAGTTCCGTGGCAGGTTTTAGTGCACAGTACGTTCTTGAGTTCTGTGGCACTGCTTTATTTTATCCCACGAGTGTTGATCGGGCTGTGGAGACCTTTATCTGTTTATGGGGAAAAGGTTTAACTTATTCTTACATCATACGGGTACTTTTCTCGTATTGTATATGTTTGGTGTGAGCATCGTTTTAGATGTAGGATTCACTTGATTTCGGTTGTGCTAAATTACATTGACGTGCGTCAATGGACAATGGATGTTTTTAATTAATACCGTCCGTTACCAGATACGGCTATTTAGCATTTTCGCAGGGGTTAAATTGCGTTGATGTGCGTCCATGGATGCCGAAATTTTTATTAATAGAAATAATAATAAACTAATGTCGATATAGAAGAACGAATTCGTCTGAATTTTAAATCTAACAAAGACGCTATTTTTGGTAACGTCCAGGGGACGTTATCAACGATAACGGCCCGATTAACTAAAGCTGAAATCGCTAATCGCAGCTCCTTAAGAAGCTGGCCGTCACCAACGATAACGTCCAGAGGAAAAAAAAAAAAAACTTTGGCCGTCGCCAACGATGACGGCCAGCCTTTTTTTTCCTTTGGTTTTGATTTTCTCCGATATCCTGCTCCAATATTTGATATGCTATCCAATATTTTTTCTTAAATTGTGAAAAAAAAATTATTTAGACTATTAAACAATAATTAATTTTGAAAATCCAAACCGTTCAACATGTTCGAAATATTGAAATGTGCTTGGAGACCAAATTTTACATTTTTTGGAATTTTTTTACTATTTATTAAGTCACTTTGAAAATTACTGATCCAACGGTAAACAGTAAAAAACAGTAAAATTTTCTGGACCACCGGATCAGCGATTGAAAAAGTGGCTTAATAAATAGTAAAAAAATTCCAAAAAATGTAAAATTTGGTCTCCAAGCACATTTCAATATTTCGAACATGTTGAACGGTTTGAATTTTCAAAATTAATTATTGTTTAATAGTCTAAATAAAAACTTTTTCATAATTTAAGGAAAAATATTGGAGCAGGATATCGGAGAAGGAAAAAATAGGCTGGCCGTCATCGTTGGCGACGGCCAAAGTTTTTTTTTTTTTTTTTTCCTCTGGACGTTATCGTTGGTGACGGCCAGCTTCTTAAGGAGCTGCGATTAGCGATTTCAGCTTAGTTAATCGGGCCGTTATCATTGGTAACGTCCCCAGGACGTTACCAAAAATAACGTCTTTGTTAGATTTAAAATTCGGACGAATTCGTTCTTCTATATCGACATTAGTTTATTATTATTTCTATTAATAAAAATTTCGGTCCATGGATGCGTTAAATATCCTTCTGAGATCGGGTACGGCTATTAGCATTTCATGCCTACTGTACTTTAGCATTTCCCGTTGACTTTACACAACACTGGGTGTTTTATATTGATCTGGATTATTATATTATAGTAGATTTCCTACACTTTCAATATGGTACAATGGATCTTTTCAATACCGTACGACTATTTAACATTTCATGCCTGCCGCATTTTAATAGGGGTTAAAATGTGTTGATGTGCGTCAATGGATGTTTCAAATACCCTTCTATCTGATATTGAGTACGGCAATTAGCATTTCATTGAATTACGTGTATTGAACCTCGTATTGTTATATTATTAGGTTATCCTCTTGTATTTTATTTTGAAAAATCTTTGCATATTTGTCATAATAGGTTAATTAAATCATGACAAGATAGTCGCATTTACTGTACTTATTTTCATTTTACGTTTTTAATAATATATAACAAAATAATCTTTATTACTTGTAAAATTGCATACGAATGTTAGAACTTGTAAAATCGTACTTAGAAGTAGAATTATGGTATTTTGATTTGAGAAGATTCCTAAAAGGAAGATTCTGTATCTCATACTGAGTGACTTGTCACTCACAAACAGTGATTTTGTGGGTTTTTAGTTAAGAGACCAGTGACTGGATGTGAGAATTCGCCAGGAACTGTCCTTAATGATATCGCATGTATATTTTATTTTCTTTTTAAATCAATTTTCCAGCTCTCTATTTCAATAAAATCAAGTAAAACCATGTCCAAGTAATATGGAAGGCTATTGAGAAAAAACCGCAAGGCAGTGACTTAATTTGTAGGTCCAGCACAACAGAATATCCAAATCCGCTGCACAGGATTACTGTTTTGGAACAAGCATCAAGAAGACAAGAACTAGGTATTTCAATTTAATTACAAGGTATTTCAATTTAATTACAAGGCCTTGAGAGGCGATAGAAAAAAGAAAAAAGGCGATAGAAAAAAGAAAAAAGGCGACAGCCATGGCGATTTAGCGATTAGCTATAGAAAAAAGAAAAAAGAGAAAGTAAGAAATCAGAAGAATAAAAGTGTGAATGGCTCTAATTAGAGCCCGCCATATTGCTCTTGCCCGAGCTCAGTTTGAGTCTCTAATGGAGGTTGGGCCAAATGAAGGCCTGTTACCTAAATCATATCGAGATTCTTTATTGAGTGTTCCACCAGCGAAAAATGTCACTCAGATCCCGTTCCAATCCCGTGAATCTAGAGAGACGATCATCAGAAGGCGCGCTGAAGAGATCCGTGCTCAATCTACTCTCCATCGCCCGATCTGCATGCGATGTGGTGAGAAAGGGCATCGAGCGCATGCCTGTCGTAACGCGCCCCTTTGCTTTATCTGCCAGAAAATTGGCCATAAAGGCGTTCACTGTCCTTCTCCAACTCAAAATTGGGAGAAGGGAACCCTAGCTGGTGCTCCGACAATGGCACCACAAGGGACTCGCAGAGGCTATCCTAGGGCACGACCGCCATATCGACCTTATTTTCAAAGGCCCCCGCCTGAACAACGGCCGATCGGCGACTTTCACGCGGATCCGCTGCTTCCACACCAGATACCACCTGATCAGCCAGTGCACCGCTATCATCAGCACATGCGGCCCACGGTACCTCCTCCGACGGCGCCTAGACCACCGGAAATGGCTCAGACCCCGCCTGATCGGCCGGTGCAGGCCCGAGTTCCCCGGCCAGAGCCGATCCGCACCACTCCCCCACAGACGGAAGCTCCCCAACAGACAGGTGCTATCCGGCCTCCGATTCCCATGCTGAACTCTACTCCCGAGTCAGAGACAATTTTGAGAGAGCTTCAGCTGAGCTTCCTTTTAGATGATATTGCGGCATGGGGTCCGGAGAAGGTGGAGCAGGTCCTCCGATTCTCGTATCCACCTTTTCTATGGACAGTCCGAGTTTTTGACGAATTTAAATATCTGATTCAAGCCCCTTCAGCTGACTGGCTCGCTGCGGCTACTCGCAAACGATGGTTGCGAATGGACGAAGCTCAATTTCCTATCCTGCGCTGGGACCCGGTCTTCAATGCTGGTAAACGTTTACATTCAGTTTGGATTAGAATATTTGGATTTCCAATGGAAAAATGGGTTTGGGGAGAATTTAATGGAATTTTAGTACCATTTGGAGCAATTGTGCTTGACCTTGATCCGGGTACATTGAGTCGGTTTGATTACCGCTTTGCGCGAGTAAGGATTGGTATTGGTAATGTGAACAATCTCCCCCGGGAACATAGTCTAACTCATAGGGATGCCACTGGATTTGTTTCCACTCATGACCTAGTGTTTGAAATAGAAACCGACCAAATAGAGTCTGTGACTGCTTGGCGAGGGCGACTGAATGGTCGACCCTACCCTAATGGCACGCCTTTTGGCGTAGTTCCTCCTCAATACCAACCTCCACCTAACCCCGATATCCCACCACCAGTCAAACCACCTCAGGTTGAGCCCCCTTCAGTTCCTTTCCCAATGGATGCAGAACCTTCCCCTACTATTTCTCTACCTCCACCTCATGACAACACAGTTGATTCTGCCCACAAACAATCAGCATCTTCTCAGATTAGCCAATCTGCTCCTCCTCATCTTAATTTGCCCCGCCCTCCTCCTCTCCGATTTGGCTTACATGGTCCCTCCCCTCAACCTCCTAGACAACGAGGCGTTGTGATATCTGAACCTTCTCCAATTGTCAGACCTGCCCTTGGATCCTCGCCACCTACGGGGAAGGGCAAAAACCATCTTCCTTCTTGCACCACAGAGGGCACAAAAAACCTTGGATACGAGTCTTCTGATACTGATGAAGATTCCTTTCAGAATGCGGTGAATGCAATATATCGTATGGAAAATGGGGTCAATTCTTCATCCCTCGGTCAGCCTTCCACCCAAGTGGTTCACGATCCTGTTATGCAACCACCAATGGATGAGGTGGAGAGTAAGACTGAGACCACTATCCCTGCTGAAAATCAGCCGTCCCCTGCTGCAAATCAGCCGTTCCCTGCTGCAAATCAGCAGATACAATCTGACTCAGATGAGAGTATTCTGATACCTGATTTGCTTGACTACCAATTTGATGATGAACCTATTTCAGCCAGAACTCAAAGGTTACAAACTCAGAAAAATAAACATAGGAATTCCAATCTCAAAGGGGCCAAAAAGAAAATCACCAAGGACAAGCCCCTAAAAAATGTTCGCTTTTCATCACCTACCCGCTCTCTGACCCCTCCTAGTAAAAGGACAAATAACAATAGCCCATTGAAGACCAAATCAGCTAAGCCTTCTTCCCATCAGCCAAGATCCACTTCCAAAAAGCAAACCTCCAACTCCAACTCTCCTTCAGATACCATCGAAGTTTTTGATAGTTCCAACCCACATGTGGGTACCCCCGATCTGAACCAAGAGGAGTCCTACCGACACTTCACTAGATCCATGCCTAGGCGCAGTTTTCGCCTTCAGATGAACAATACTCATACCCCTATTTTGAAGAGAGCTCAAAAAAGAAAGGCTGCTGGATCAACCAAGCCTCAAGGTAATCCCTTACTCTCTTCTTATCCGTATTTAAGATTTACTGTAGAACAGATCCATGACTTATTTAGGATATACCAAATCAAGCTAGGTAAATCTCCATCAGAAAGTGCTGTTATTATATCAGCCATTCAAAATATGGGGAGAGCTCAATTTGAGCAGTTATTACATTCACTAGATGCGTCACATACAAAAAAAAATGGTGAACATTGTCTTAGGTTGACCTCTTCTGAGGGTCTGATTTTAGATGTAGATGGGGTTCATTCCATTCTTTTATGAATATTCTTAATTGGAATATACGAGGTATGAACTCGATTAGGAAAAGAACTGCATTAAAAGAATACATCATTCAACATCAAGTAGACATAGTTGCAATTCAAGAAACCAAAAAAACAGATTTTTCTCGCAGAATATTAAATTCTATTTCTACACAATTAGACATTTGGCATTTTGTTCCTTCTCAAGGAAGGTCTGGAGGGATACTATTTGGGGGAGATAGCAACAAAATACAAGTCATTTCCTTCTCATCTCATACCTTCTGTCTTAATCTTTTTGTAGAATATAAATTGGACCATTCCATTTGGCAACTTACATTAGTATATGGCCCTGTCAAAAGACATCTTAAATCAGATTTTTGGGCTGAATTAAATTTACTTAGAGCTCATCAATCTCATCCTTGGATAATATGTGGTGATTTTAATGTCATTCGCAATAATCAGGAAAAGTCTGGGACTAATTTTGATATACGAATCAGTCGCATGTTCAATAATTTCATTAATACCCATAGTTTAGTGGAACACAAACTTAATAATAGGAAATATACCTGGTCTAATGGGCATCAATTTGCCCTGCTAGACAGAATTTTTACTTCTTTAGATTGGGACCACTCATATCCACATAGTTTAGTGTCCGATTTGCCTAAGAATGGATCTGATCATTGTCCCCTTCTGTTACAAATGAATGGAGGGCATTCATCTCACTCCTCCCCATTTAGATTTGATCCATTATGGTTAGAACAAGCTGATTTTATCAAATTATTACCCCAATGGTGGCAAGAGAAATCTCTTGCTCTACCTGACATTGCTAATAGTTGGACTAATAAAATAGGACATGTTAGAAGGAAGATTAAGGGCTGGGCTAAAAATTATTATGGGAAAAAGAAAAAGGAAAAACATCATATTCTTACTAGATTACATGAGTTGGAGAGAGTCCAGGAAACTAGGAATTTTACTGAAGTTGAATATAAAGATTGGTGTACCCTCAAATCTCGGTTAGAGGAAATATACTTAGAGGAGGAGATTTATTGGAAACATAGAGCAAAGCAACAGTGGTTAGAAGAGGGTGACCAAAACTCTAAATTTTTTCATGTCATAGTTAATCATAGAAAAAAGAAAAATCTCATTAGTAGTTTAGATATTCATAATCACACCACACATTCCATACCTGAAATTAAACAACATGTGCATGATTATTATAAGGATATATTAGGATCGCCGGGCTTTAAATATGCCACTTTAGAGGCAGATTTCTGGGCATCACAAGATCAAGTAACTGCAGAGGAAAATCATCTCCTACAGTTACCTTTTACATTAGCTGAAATAAAATCAGCTCTATTTGACTGTGAACCTCATGGAGCCCCTGGACCTGATGGTCTGTCTTTTAAATTCTACCAATTTTTTTGGGAAGTAGTTAAGGATGATCTTCTCACTCTCTGTCATCAATTCTTTCAAAATAGTCTCAATCTAGACAAGCTTAATAAATCAATTATTTGTCTCATCCCTAAAGACAAAGATGCCAATACAATTGGCAAATTTAGGCCAATTAGCCTTGTCAATTGTAGTTTTAAACTTATTTCTAAAATCCTTACTCATAGATTGTCCCCTATTATGACTCGCCTTATTGATGATAGTCAATCTGCCTTTTTACAAAATAGATACATACTTGATAATGTCGTGTTAAGTCAAGAAATAATTCATTATAGCAAACAACATCAACAACAAGGGGTTGTGATAAAAGTCGATTTTGAGAAGGCATACGATAAAATACATTGGGGGTATCTTTTAGAAGTTCTTAAAAGTAGAAATTTCTGTCAGAGATGGATTTACTGGATAGAACATTGGCTGTTCAGTTCTCAATCATGTATAAATATCAATGGAGAGTATACTCCATACTTTTATTGCAAACGGGGGGTGCGACAGGGAGATCCCCTCTCTCCCTTTCTTTTTATACTAGCATCAGACACCCTTAGTAGGATTTTTAATAAAGGAAGAGAAGCACAAATACTTAGAGGATTAGGCCCTAATTGCTTCAATAATCACAATCTTACTAATTGCCATTACGCAGACGATACAATACTCTTTTTAGAGGCTCACCGAGAAGTAGTTGAAGCTGCTTGGTGGGCTATGCAAGCTTTTGAAGCCCTATCAGGCATCAAAGTCAATCTAGCGAAAACTGAATTATATAGTATAAATATAGATAGGGAAACAACCACTTCTTTAGCTCATACATTTAGATGTCAATCTGCCTCCTTTCCAATCAAATATTTAGGTTTACCTCTTCATGATAAAAAACTTAGTGTGCAAGATTGGAGATTTTTGGTTGACAAAATCGAAAAGAAACTTAATACTTGGAAAGGCCAACTACTCTCATTAGGAGGTAGGACAACTTTACTGAATTCTGTTTTATCAGCAATTCCTTTGTATGCCCTTTCATTATACCGAATTCCAACCACCGTTCTAAAAGAAATTGATAGAGTTAGACGTCGCTTTTTGTGGCATGGAACCGATAGGAGTAGAAAAAAATATTGTCTTATTGCTTGGCCTTCTCTTTGCATGACCAAAGAATATGGAGGATTAGGTATTCTGAATTTAAGACATATGAACATCTCGTTACTTACTAAATGGTGGTGGAAATATAAAGATCCCACTTTTTTTGGTAAATGGAAAACCCTTCTCACTTCCATACATGAAATAGAACATAACACGTCCTATTCTCCTTTCTGGACAGCCATAGTGAAATTAGAAGCTATAGGACATGCAAGTATAACATTTGCACCTGGTTCTCAATCTATAGTCAAATTTTGGGTAGATAATTGGCACAACAATTGCACCCTTGCTACTTTATATCCACAACTATATACTCTTTGCTGGAACAAACAGGTGCTCTTGACAGATGTTATCAATTCCCAAGGGGATTGTGTTCAATTTAGGAGAACAATTATAGGGGTGGATCAGAAAGAATGGGCATCCATTCTACAGCTCATCAGCTCTATTTCCTTCACACACTCCCAAGATCAGATATCTTGGAGATGGGAACCATCAGGGAGTTTTACAGTAAAATCATTGTATAAGATTCTTAACTTTAGGGGTATAGTGGCATGTAACCCTATGTTATGGTGGTCAATGCCTATTCCTCATAAAATTCAAATTTTCATGTGGCTGACCTGTCAGCATAAAATTCTCACCAAAGACATTCTTCATTCCAAAGGATGGCAAGGTTCACTTAAGTGTCAGTTCTGTAGTCAGGATGAGACAGCCAATCATCTCTTTATTACTTGTTCACTAGCTAAACAAATATGGTTTTGGATGGGGAAGAGCCAACATTATTTTAGTAATTGGAATAGTATTGAAGATGTTCTAGAATTTGCTTTGACACTTGGGAGATCTGATCAAATAGCCTTTTTACTAATTTTTAGTGGTATTTGTTGGACACTGTGGAAGCATAGAAATGAAATATGTTTTCACAATGCTCAAGTTAAATATAATAGAAATCTTTTATTTCTCATACTATCTCTTTTGCATTATTGGTTAGGTCACAAAAAAACTAAAAAGGAGACTAAGGAAGCAGCTCAGGACTGGATTCCCACAGCAGAGGCACTGGAGACTGTACCGCTTAGGATATGGATGCCTGGGGATGATCAGATTTTTATCTGATTCCACCTTCTCCAACTTCATCACGATGAAACAGTGCTCTGTTAGAAGCTTCATGTTTTTGCAGGACAAACAGCTGGATTCTTATCTAGCTTATTACTTTAGATTTTACTTAGTTCCTTGCTATATGGCAAGAAGATCCACTGTTCTGTTGGGATTTGCGTTTTTAGCTTTGCTTATTGCACTCTATGGTTGCTACTATGTGAGTTCTGACTTAGGTTCAGTTAGCTTACTGGTTCTGCTGTTACATACTAGGTTTTCTCATGCTGGTATTTGGGTCGTAATTGTAATTTAACTCTGTTTCTTCAATGAAGCTGGGCCTCGGCCTTTTTTACCAAAAAGTGACTTAATTTGTAATTAAAATTAGAAAAAAAAAAAAAAATTAGATCCGCAGATGACCCTATTTTTAGGCAGTCCACTAAAAACGCAAGGCAGTGACTAATTGATTTTCTAATTGCGAGTTTGGGATTGGGTTTTCCAAAACCACAACTTTGCCCTGAAGCCCGTTGGATAAGTTCTTGTTTTTGAATTTTGATCAATGAAATTTGGAGGCTTGATATTCATTTTTTTTTCAAAGAGTATAGGATTGGGTTTTGTTCGATATGTGTTGAGATTCATGCGAATGGATTTTTAAACTTAATTATTTAAATTGCCATAAATCTAAACGGTCAATGCAAACTTTTACATGTATCGGACGGTTTAATTAGGTCAGACTTTGTCCAAAATTCTTTGAACAAAAATTCACCCATAACAAATTACCAACTGTTTGCAACCTATAATTCTTGTTCACCCATTTTTATATGTTCGCTTAAATTGAGAGTTTATAACGGAATGGGCTTGGGGACACCCCTTTCGTTACACTTCTAAGCATTCAATAATGGGCTTGGAAATTTTTTACTATTTTTTTAGAATTTTTTATTAAACTAAACAATAATTTGAAATTTGAAAAACAAAAAATTCTGAAAAAATAGTAAAAAATTTCCAAAAAATGTAAAATTTGGTTTCCAAGCACATTTTAATATGAAGAACACGTTAGAAGGTTCGAATCGACTATTTGAACTTTGAAAATGCGCTCTATAGGAGATGCGCTCACGGTGTGAGCACATCACACCCTAGTTTTGCTCTTCAATAATAATATAAGACTTAACTAATGAAACGTAAGTGTAAGTGTAGGGGACAAAAAGTTGCCTAAATTCTTGGGTCTTTTTTTCTGTGGTTTTATGTGCTTCCACACATTTGTTGGGGAAGGGGAGAGTACTTAGACATTTCTTTCTTTCTTTCGGTTCACCTCTCAACAACTTACTATTTATTTGAATCGGTTATCGAGAGAGTTTATTGATTGTGGGAACATTTAACTTCCGACAAGAGCGAGCTTCCGTCGTTAATTACCTCGAAAACACTTTGGTCTCAAGCACCTAGAGAACAAAGAATTCTGCTTATGGTTCCAAAAAAAACGTGCTATGTCAATCCTAGAATTGTACCGGTCCTGGTACAAGGTCTAGACCATGTACCAAATGCAGACAAAACAATATATATACAACTCCACTATCCAACAAATATCAACAATTAAGAGACCTGCCAAACCTGCATCTGATTATCTGATCAAGCAAGATTGATGTGGGCCCCACCACTTAGAGAACAAGAACTGGGCTTTTGGGCTTTTGGGCTTTTTTTCCATGAGAGCAAGAGGAGCGACTAAACATGTATGCATAGATAGACCTAATCACAAATTTAATATTGAGGTAGTGGGCTAGCTGTAAGGGGATTTTGAGCCTATTTGGATTATTTCATTGTTTCTTAATTTTATTTACTTTTATAACTAGTTTGAGAATTGAGCATGATAAATATCTGATGAATTTATATGCTTGTGACTAAACTGGGCCTATTTGGACCTCTCTGTCTTTTTTTCTTTCTTTCTTTCTTGCTGCCTAGCCTGTGCTGTGTCTTTCTTCATTATTTATTTATTTTTCAATGAAATATAACTCATGACCGCTATTTTACTTCGAACTTTAGTTTTCCTTCTGTTAATTTTTTAGGGATTAGGTTTTGTTCAAAGGGCTTTGAACAAAGCTTCCTTCAAAGTCAAGTTTAAACGTCCGATTTGTATTGAGATCCGTGCAAACATATTTAAAACTTAATAAATTTAAATGGCCCCTTGAATTTACATGTTTATACGAATTTTGATGCAGATCTAACGGTTTAGGTCAGACTTTGGATGAGACTTTGTCCAAAGCCGTTTGGACAAAAACCCCACCCAAATATTATATACTCGCCGAGTATTAGTTATATAAATTGGAGGGGTTGTAATTTAAATATCAAACTCAACTTCTATAATATACTTTGGGAGGACTAGAGTACAAATTTTATTTAACACAATCATCTTATTTAATATAAAATTTTCAGTATCATAGAAACTCCAGCAGTAATTTGTTTGCAATTTCTTGAACCAATATTTAAATCCTTTGAGGCGTATATGAACATGAACATTACGTACCCAAAACCAAAAATAATATCTTCCACAAATATAACGGTAACAAAATAATGCCATATTTGTTATCTATTTTCAGTCTGGGAAATTAAAAAAATTCAGTTAAAGCAAACCTAATTCTTGCTTTTAATCCAATAAATTAGCACTTCAGCTGGCCTAAAACTACAGTGATTTTTTTTCTTAGCGAAGTAGTAAGAGTGCAAGACCTCTCAATTGAATGGAGGCGTCCATTTCTCCAAACCCTATGCCGACTAAAGTGATTTACTGTGCTTAAATTTTCTGTGGTCATTTATGTGGTATCTTGTATGGAAATTATCCTGTCCCAACTCCCAATTCTAATTGGTGATTATCCAGAAAAAACTCATCAATTTATTTTATATAAAACTTATTGTGGAGGTTCTCAACTATGATTTTCCCATTGCTTAACGAAGAAATTTTCAGACTAGCATTTTGTAATTGTCTTTTTACAAGTATTAATCTGATTGTCGAAATTTCAATTGTTAAAATTGTTAAATTAATTTATTTTCAATAAATTTGAACCTCTCACTTACCAATACTAACATTTGGTATATATTATCTGCTATGACAATGATTTTTTTTGTTTTATTATTGGGTTATTGACTGCGCTATCTGATAACGAGAGGTGCTCAAAATGGAAGCACTATTTCCATGATAACAACAGTTGAGACTCAAAATGAAAACACACCACTTAAGATTCCTAATTATAGTTATAATATTTACATGAATTATTGAACGCATGCATATTACTTGTATTTCCTTAACTAAATTGAGTAGGGTTAAAATGCATCATTGGTTTTCTGCCCCAACTATACCCTACATTTTTATCTCTGTCCTTAAAGTTCAAACAGTCGATCTGAATCGTTCAACATGATCTCCATATTAAAAAGTTCTTAAAGACCAAATTTTAATTTTTTTTGAAAAACTTTTACTATTTTTTTAGATAGATACAAAATCACTATTTTTGGATGTCCATAAGCAATAATTTTATACTTATTTAAAAAAATAGTAAAACATTATTTTAGATAGATGCAAAATTATTGTTTTTAGATGTCCAAAAGCAGTGATTTTGTACCTATCTAAAAAAATAGTAGAAAAATTCTAAAAAATAATTTGGTCGCACAATTTAATATGGATATCATGTTGAACGGTTTGGATCGATTTCTTAAACATTCAAAATAAAAATAAAAATGTAGGATATAGTTGAAGTACAAAATCAATGGCGCATTTTAACTCTACTCAACTAAATTTAATTCATTATATTTGATTGAGAAGCGATCTTTAATTGATCCTAACATAATGTCTTCGAGCATTTTTAACGTGTTCCCTTATGTTTTATTATTATTAGCATATTTAATTTTCTTGCAACTTTATTATATACTCGAGGGTTCAATAACAGATGCAGCATGAAATTACTTTTTATGTCTAACTACTCACATCATGTGAGTCACATGAGTTCAAACTTAGGGTTCAATTCCACTTGCTTATTTCAACTAAGATAAAATTGTTGACGACTATCATGCTATTTCACCAAATCAAAAATACGTTCTGACAGCCGTTAACAACTGCTTGAGCTTCTGATTTTTTTTTAGGAGAATTTCATGCATACATCTCAATAACTTCAAAATTACGTATTTCTCCCTCTAAATTTCATAATGTCATATTTATCCTTCTAAACTTACAAAACTCACAAATTTATCCATTTTGTTGTTTTTTCTTCGAATTGACACTTTATTATATATATATATAGAGAGAGAGAGTTGGGCTATGGTGCATTGCAATGTACAAGTCATCTTGTACATTGGACTGTAAACTGTTGGATTCGAAATTCAAACAGTCAATCTAAAGGGCTCAATATGTTCTCATATTAAAATGTGCTTGGAGACCAAATTTTATATTTTTTGGAAATTTTTTACTATTTGTTTAGATTTTTTTAAAAGTTATTTTTCATAAATTTTTGGACCATAGAAAAACAACGATTTTCATAAATTCTAAAAAAATAGCAAACAATTTCAAAAAATGTAAAAAAAATTGGTCTGCAAGCACATTTTAATATGGATATTAAATTGAACGGTTTGGATCGGTTGTTTGGAAATCAAAACCAACGATTTATAGTCTAATTTACAAGAGGACCTATACATTGCAATGCACCATACGTAGCTCAACTCTATCAATTTATATATATGTAGCTTATTTAAGAATAATGACAATCATCTAATTAGTAGGTTTTCGAGAGCAATTGATTAACTTATCTACTTCTAACGTATATACAGTAACATTTATGCATATACTTGTATATGCGTCAAAAGTAACAAAATGTGCCATTTGCCCTCGAAAACTAATCAATTATGAGACTAACATTTCTCTTAAAAGGCTAGATATTTTTATTTTGATAAAGGTAAAATGGATACTTTATAAATTTAAAGTGAGTATTAATAAAAAAAGACAATAAAATGGGTAAATTTGTGAGTTTTTGAAGTTTAGGAGGGTAAATATACTTTTATAAAGTTTAGAGGGGCAAATATGTAATTTCTTTTTTAGGGATATACATGAAATTCCCCTTTTTCTTGAAACCAATAAAATACAAACTTGATTATTGTGCAATACACACAAGTACTACATGAATTAATGCACACTAAATTATTCAGCTTTTATTATTAAGTTGGAAAAAAAAAAAGGAGTCGGAGACCTTTTAGGAGATAGAATTTGGAAGTACATATAGTATTTCAATCACTTATTTTGTCAAATAATTTTTTGTTTGTTTGTTTCCTTTCAAATGAATTTGGAAGTACATATAATATTTCAATCACTTATTTTGCTTATATACAAAGAATTTCTTCCTAAATTAAGAATAGTAAGAAACAAACAAAAAAAGTAAAGATTTGACAAAGTAGAATAAGAATTAAGTCCCACTTGTGAATGCAAACAAACAAAAAAAATTCCAAAATCACGTCCCCATCGGATAATAAAACTAGAAATTGATGCAAGGCTGGTTGGACTTATATTGATCAAGCAATTACGTATTTTTTTGCTTATTTTTTAGATAGATTGATAGAGATGGGCAGTATTTTTATTTTGTATAAATATATTAAATATTTTGTCGGCAATGAAAAATGATATTTTTTTCAACGAACTGAACATTTTCTAAGGAACCAAATCATTGATCAATGTTCTTTTAGGGCATATTCGTTTGTCAGGAATTGTGCGGGATGGGATCTGACAGGGTTGAAAACCCACACTCTTGGATATGCACGTGATTGATTATGAGAATATGTTGAAATGAGTGTTCGGTTGTACCTGATATTAGCTATGGAAATTTTATTTACTTTCTAAAATATTTAATTTTATACAATTATTCTTATTAATAAAATTATTGCGTGTAATAAAATAAACTGAATTAAACAATAACATAACAATATTAATTAATTATTATTATTATTATATAAAATACAAATTCTATTCTTTATAATAAAATAAGATGTATTTAATGAGGTTGGTCTATTTTTCTTGATCTCATGTTTTGTAATTTCTTTTTTTTTTTATGAAAATTATATTAGTATATGTCGCATCCCAACTTAATTTGTAATAAAAAAGAATAAACAACAACAATAAATGATGTATTGTTTGATTTTTTGGAATTGACCTTTATTAATATATAATATAATATTGAATTTCCTCTTGATTGTCAAATGTTTGTTTGACCATTGCAATTAATATTTTCATGCTTCATCAAATCAGTCTTTCCGACTGAACAACAAAAAAATAGAGAGAAAATGTGTTGTATGGATCTAGATTTCAATTAGTCCCACGTGAGGAAACTTTAGTATAAAGAGGTGTTTATATATGATCATTGGTAGTTGAAATACAATGCATGAGATTAGTGAAAATGAACTAGCGTGGCGTGGTAGGAAATATAATCATAGTGGCCTGAAAATTCCACTAACACTAAATCTCTGCTGGCCGAACATGCCCTTAGACATTTCTTTAAGAAATTGATTAATTGAATCGGTTCGTAAAGTTTATATGTATATCTCAATCTTTAGTAAAAATAATGTGTATATAAACTCTAAATGAATCGAATCCATGATTCAGTTTTTTCTAGGACATTGATTTTTCTTTTGTTTTTCTATTTCTTTACAAGCTATTTAGTACATTTCTAAATAAATAAATAAAATATTAAGATGGGGACCTGTAAGAGGATAAGGTTTGGATCTACTATTCTCCTCCCTTAGGGACCCACCTTATCTCCAACAAGATTCCACCTCAAGCACAAAATCAAAAGAGAACCTTTTCATTTACCAAAAAGAGAGAACCTTCTCATATAAGCCCAACATAATTTCTTGACTTTCTTTTTTTTCATTTTTTCTTTTTATCTCACTAGAGCTCTATACTCCCCCTTGCCACATGTTTTCTTGCCAATTGCCAGTTTGCCACCAAAGAAAGAACCGCCTCGTTTCTACGCGTCTATCCCACTTTTTGTGCATCGCTATTTTGATTGGTGGGATCCCACCAATTATTTTTTATCCAATCAATGAACATTGGATGAAATCCGTCTGATGTTCGATCAAATCCTCTGAGATTCACACAGTCAGTTTGCCACCAAAGAAACTATGAATCTAAACTATCTCGCAAATTTCGACGCGAATGGACTATTTAGACCAAACATTTGACGAATTTTGGTCTAATGTTCGTTGGAAAACCTTCAATCCCCAATGAGAAGTCCCTTCGATGTTCAGTGCTGACAGTTTATATTTATTAATTTTAACCGTTCCGTGAATATTGATGCAGATTGAATAATTTAGACTGGATCTTAGATGAATTTTGATCTGATGCATGTTAAATCCTCTAATCTCTAATGAGACGAGGAAAAAAAAAAATAGAGAATGCACCTTACAATTTAACTGGTTAAGAAAACTTAATTAGTTGATTTTGTGAATCCAATCATCATATCTATTGCAAAACTTTTATTGATTAGGAAGCCAATTATTTTTTTTAACATGTCAAACTCAAACTTAGGTGCTTAATTAAGTTTCTTACTTACACTCTCAATTTGAGTTCACTAGTTAGATATGTGGCCCCTACAAATACTAGTGGCATATGTGATGTATAAGCAATTTGTAATTTTTTAATTTTTTATTTCTCTTTTGTAAAGAATCATCACTTGATAAAAATAATATTATTTTCCACCGGCAACAATCAAAAGCATCCAAAACTAAAGAAAAGATATTAATAAAAATATCTTAGAAATAATAAATTAAGTCATACTCAAATTCCACTTCTCCTTACATTGAATGGATTTCTTTTTCATATTAAATGATAGGAGAGCTTCTAGTAAACAAAGTTGAAAATTTAAAATTTTGTTTTGTACAACTCCAATTTGTCAGTATCTTGCAACTTGTAATTTGTTTAACCACAAAATATGTAAATTGTCTTATCCATTCTCTGACTCATTCACACAATGAAACCACAAAATCTGCTTAAAAAATTCAGATCTTTTGTGTCAGCAACATCATCATAACTTGTAGCGAATCATTGAGTTCACTCAATCGGTAATTAGCAAACTTGGCATACAAAAATTAAGATAAATTTCAAATTTTCCCAAACGAAATTCCAAATCGACCTTGTTTTATTGTTATATTATACTTATTATTTCAAGAAGAAAAAGAAAACAAATAAAAAAAAAAACAGAGAAGAACAAAATTGGAAACATGAGGCCACATCACGTGACTTCCACGTGGGACAATAACTCAAAACAAAACCAGAAAATGTTATCCACGTGTCATCAGCCATATTTGTAAAAATCAGGAACTGGGTCTCACTGTCTCACACCACCCACCAAAGAAAAAGAAGCTATTGGTCACACACAAGAGCAGCAAAGATGGACTTATAAGTAGGGCCCACCTAAATATGCCAGGATGCTATAGTCCTTCTGTTACTATCTGTGTCACAAATTAATTTTACACTTAAGAACACTCATGAAATATTGCATATAAAAATATAAATAGTAAGATATTATTAGTGTACTAGAAGTTAATGTAAAATAATTTATCAATGTATGATACTTACCGAATTAGTGACCGACGAAGTACTGCGCCGAGAACTTGTGGGTGGCTGAGGTGGGGTAGGTGGCCTTCAGTTGGTAATAACTCGATCGTGTTACGTCCACCCAAATGGGCTTTCAAGTAAGCTGCTACAGATGGTGGTACAGACATGTCGCTAGCAGTTTGAACGATTACAGACGGAACCCTAACAAGACCCAATACACCACGTAAATCGCTGTTAAAGACGGTGCGACAAACAAATAAGGAGATGTCAGGACGCATATTGAACAGTGTGCGACTAAATTCCTGCACTGCTTCTGGCACATCAGCTCCTACTACCAATGGTGCATATCCTTGCACCCATGATTTGTAGTTTGCTTCCATTGCAGCCAACACTGCTTCAATCTCGGCTCGCTCAAAGCCACCATGATAGTTGTTATCATTCAAAAACCTACAATAATATAACCAAAATATAAATATTCAAGTTTGTAAAAAAAAATGTACTTCAACATATATACTCAGATTAATAACTTTTAAGTAAAATTTATCATATAAAGTGTATAATATGGCTCATAAAGTGCCAGGTCACTGAGCTAAAGCATATTTTCTAGTTATCAACATGTTAATTAATATGTATACCATTAAAATAAAAAGGTACTAATGACACTCAGATAAAATATGCTTTAGCTCAGTCCTCAGTGACCTATAGGGCACCAACCTGTTGTACCAACCGCTACACTGTAAGTGTCACATAAAATCTCTTCCATCCAACAATTATGTTGCCTCCATTTAAGCCACAACTGGAGATGTTCCACAATCAGTAAAGGTCTCTATTTGGTGTGCCGTGTACATCTTCATGGCCAGAGGTGTCCCAAGTTAGTTGGACTATCCAAAGTCCAATTAAACACAGAATTTATGCTTCCACCACTAACACAAAACCAACCAATAACAATCTCTATTTATCTTTATCAACCAACTATTACCATATTGTTAATTATCCATTCAATAATTTAATGAAAAGAGAGAAAATTTGACCTAGGAGAGGCACCGACGAGCACGAGCTTGGCGAACAACTCAGGCCGTCGGATTGCGGCCAGGATTCCAATCATGGCCGACACCGAATGCCCAACGAAATAACACCGCTCGATTCTTAAAGCATCAAGCACCGCTAGCAAATCTTCGACATAGGCATCTAAAGTGGTGTACCGACGGAAATTGAAATGGTCCGGGTTCACGCTACCGGAGCACACGAGATCGTAGGTCACTATCCGGTAGTTCGGGAAATACGGAAGGACGCGGTTCCATGCAGATTGGTCGGTACCGAACCCGTGTGAGAAGACGATGACCCGATCGCCCGACCCGACGACTCGCACGTTGAGTATCTCTAAAAGTTCCCTGCCGCTCGGTCCCCTAACCATGGTTAAGTTATAATCAAAGTAAGGATTTTGGGGTGGTGGTGATCAGTGAGGTTGGAGATTTTGCGGGAGAGAGAAGGGGGTGAATTGTGTGGATTTATATAGGACAAAAGAAAAAAAAAAAAAGGAGGGGGAGGAGGAGGATGGTTCGGATCATCTCCAACGGTTTATATTTTTTTAAATGGTCATAGATGATCTGGTGCGTCCATTTAGATCTCACGGGTCAAATCAGGACAGATAGAATAGCGGTCTACAGTTACTCCGCACCTTGGGGTAAAAACTTTAACAGCTGCTCTTGCTTCATGCAGAGCAAAAACCTTATGAAGCGCTGTTTTGAGTCGATAGTCCGTGCGCTGTATGAATAAAAAACTAATGTGTTAATATATTTAACCCGCTCCTTCCCCGTTCTTTCTGAAATAGACGGCTGAGATTTTCCTTTACTCTGGGATTATGAAATTAGTTTGTATAACTGGAGAGGATCCGAGATTTATAACTGGAGATGATCCGAGGGTTATGACTGGAGAGAGAGTTATAAATGGTGGATTAATATATATTTTGTGGTGCTTTATTTATTCCCGAGTCTTTCGGCAGTTGGGATGGATAGAAACAAATGTATTAAATTTTAGATAAGTGTCTCTGTGTTCAACCGCTTCTGAGTATGTTTGTCAAGAGTTTGCTTTCATACGTGGCAGAGATTGACAAAGAAGGACATAAAATATGTATAAAAAATTGGGGAGGTGGGATGATGAGTTGGTGCACTGGAGGCAGAATTTTTATTTTAGAATTATATTAAAAAATAAATGACGACAATGAGATACACACAATAGTTTGATAGTTTGTTCTCTTTAAATATTTTAAATAAACTGAATGAATAGTTTGATTTTTTTATTATAGGATGAAAAAAAATATTCTACTTTTCGACATTTTATTCTTACATTTAAAAAATAAAAAGTTCGACACAGGAGGGATGTACTATGTATCGGATTCTCAATCTGTTAACGGATCAGATACTCATGATATATCCATATATCCATTTTTATTTTATTTTTAACACGGATATAGATACGGATTAGATATTAAATAAATATGTCAAAATGTTATGAACTACGAATAATAATAAATAAGGTATTCAACATTAATAATAATCAGTGATACCGTCATTTTATCGTAGAAAATATATGTAAATACTGTAAGCACAAGTAACACGGAATTTTTTTTAGAAAATATCATTAGAAAAAAGATAGACCGTGTTTTATTGTGAAACAAGAGGTGGAATATACTTAATTAAGCTATCAATCTAAGAATAAAACATGAAGATTAAGATGAATTTACGACAGAGAAACTTAATCCTCCATTCTATGCTGATTAATTTGCTCTACACTTTACATGTTGAACGCACTATCAGACGTTGATTTTTTTATTTCACTCTTCACACTCAAGTAATAAGTTCCAACCATACAAAAATAACTTAAAGTCATTATAATTTAGAAGGGATTTAAACAAAATCTGATAGATTCAGAAAATCAAAAGTCACTCTCACAGAGACTACTTTGAAAATTTAGTTTAGCCTTTAAAAATTTATTTTAAGTATATATAATGTTTAGTTTAGCAAGTATACTTGTACCTTTAACATATTTTGACAATCTCATTTGATTAAGCGCACAACCGATTATTATCATGTACCGTCGCTAATTTAGATACTATATTCATGGTTAAATTACATTTAACAATAACAATGCTCCATCATGTTTACATCATTACCTCCGTTTTTAAAATTCAAATAGTCAATTGGAAATGCTCAACATGACAGAGGCGAGGCTACATACTCCCTGGGTAGGCACTTGCATATCTCTGAAAATTTTTTTTTTTTTTTTTTTAGAACCGGGTTTCTTTGACCTTGCCTATCCCTGAGCCCAATGATATAGCGTGATTTCTTTGAGGTCCGAACTCCGAAGCCCATAACCAAAATTCTCAAAGCCCAAGCGGATGTGGAGATAGTGAGATTAAAAAAATTAGCGAGACATCAACTAAAAAATCAGCGAGACAGCAACTCAAATTCGAACCCGAACCCGTTAATTTCTTGCTATTTTTTTGAATTGTGTCTTGAATCCGAAGCCGAATCCGAACCCGTTAATTTATTCGAACCCGAATCCGGTTTTTGCCTACCCCTAGCTCAAATTCTAGCCTCGCCACTGCAACATGATCTCCATATTAATTGTATTAGGAGACCAAATCTTATATTTTTTATAATTTTAATATATACTTTTTAGATAGGTACAAAAGTATTGTTTTTGGATGGTCCGAGATATTCTGAAATTCAGTGATTTTATACCTATCCAAAAAAGTAGTAAATTTTTTTCAAAGGATATAAAATTTGGTCTCCAAACATATTATGTTGAGCGGTTTGAATCAATCGTTTGGGCTTTGAGAACAGGAACAAGAATGTGAGACGTGATTGAGGCAGGCAAACGATGGGACATTTTAACCCTCTTCCTAAAACAATTAGTCACTAATTATTATCATATTATAGTTGAAATGTATTAATAAATTATAAATCTTAAAAGAAAATTAATATGGACATGTGTGATTGAGGGAAATAAATCTGCTGTTATTCTAAAGGGATAACATGACTCTGTTATTTTGATCTCAGCCGTTGACTATTGTTGAGATTCAGGCAAAATAAATTTTTTTTTTTGAGATTCGCGCATGAAAAACTTTGAGCAGTTGTGACAGGAATAACATGGTCCTGTGATCCTTTGGAATAATAGCAGATTTATATCTGTGATTGAGTAGTGGGTCTTAAATTAATCGATTTGACAATGAAACTGTATATACATTTTAAAGTCCAAAGTAAGATTATATATAAAAACCTCTCAACGATGATATCTCAATTAGTCAATTTTTACATGTAATATTTTCGAATTTTGCGGGGTTAATATGAATTTGCTCGTTTCGTTTTCCACAAAAATTAAAGTGCGTTAATGCTTCTTTCATTGTCATCAAAAAAAAACAAAAAAACAAAAATACCCAGCTGAAGAGATAAGTATTCGAATTTTTAATTCTATTCTTAAGGGGAAAAAAAGTATATTCTAGTCAAAAGAAATTCGGAAACTGTACCTGCAATTTGTATCTTATGCGATTACCAGCTGAGTTCGACTGAGGCATAGATGCATAGTCTCAAAAATTAAAATTGAAGAGATCAAATAAGTGAGTATTGTGTTTAGCTAATTACTAAAAAATGTGATTCGTATCTAATTAGGGGCGGATTTACACAGTGTAAATAAGAGTTAATTGATTTTTATTTATTGTCAAATTTTTGTGCTTATACATAATATCCTATATAAATTAGAATAAAATACTATGAATACTGTAAAATTTACCTCCATACTCAGCATTAAAATTTATATCATTGATTTTTAATGTGCGTTTGACCACATAACTTAAAGAGATGGCTCCACCTCTGTTAATCTAATTGACTTTTGTTAGTCATGATACACGTGATTATTTGGATTGTATACTTTTTTTGAGAAGAGATCTATTTTTTATTTGAGTACGGTTAAAATGTCTCATTGGTTTTGTAATCTAATAATGTCCCACTTCAGTATCTCTATTTTTAAAGTCTAAATAGTCAATCTAAACTATTCAACACGATCTCCATATTAAAATGCAATTGGAGACCAAATTTTAAATTTTTGTAGAATTCTTTAAAATAGATACAAAATCATTGTATTTGGATGGTCCATGATCTTCTGAAAAACAGTGATTGTAACTATCTAAATAAATAGTAAAAAAAATTAGTCTCTAAGGACATTTTAATATGGAGATCATGTTAAGTGGTTCATATCGATTGTTTAGACTTTAAATATAGTAAAAAGGAAAAAGTGGGAATTTGATTTATTAAACCCCAAAAAAAAAACTGAAAATTTTGAAGAAAATATATTCTTTATTCATTCAGAATTTCTGACATAACATTGCGGAAAGTTTAAATTTAGTTAAAGAATTCTAACCTTTTCCTTTGAAAACCCTAAACATTGTGGGACATGTATGCCCTTCAAAAAAAAAAACTGAAAGCTCCAAAAGGTTTCATGTTTGTTTCGGAGAATATCATGTATGCCCTTCAAAAATCTCAAAATTACATATTTTCCCTATAAAATTCTTAATAATATTTTTTTTTCTAAGTTTCAAAAACTCACAAATTATCCAATTTTATTGCATTTTCTATTGTAAGTCATTTTAAAATTAATAAAGTTCTCATTTTATCTTTATTAAAATAAATAAAAGCTATGTAACATGTGTGAGAAAATATGCTCAATCTTCTAATTGGCTGATTTTTTAGAGCAAAATAGTTCAATTCTATACTTGTGACGCATATTAGATGTAGAGGTGCTATTGCGTCGGGTCGGGTACGGATACTATTATATTTGATCCGTACCTTAAAAGTGTTCGGGTTCAAATTTCAATCCATATACTTATTTGTTTCAAATCGGGTCGGGTCCGGATCTGGATACCTATCTACCCGTAGATATTTCGGGTCAAGTCTTTCGGTTCCGAATAGATAGATACCCATAACTTGTTTGTGGATTATCGGGTACGGTCCGGATATGGGGCGGTTCCGGATCCGAAGCGGGTATATGTCACAACTCCCAAGAATTTGAGAAATTATTTACATTTAAATATAATTATAATTTCTTAAACATCTCACATAATAAATCGTTATAATTCAAATTAAAAGTTGCTGCAAAATAAAAATTATACTATTACTCTTGTTCATAAATAATACAATATATACATAGAAAAATAAAAATAATCACCCTAAATTAATTAGTTATCTATTTAAATTAAAAATACTATCCTATTAATTCAACATTGCATGTACATTATCCCAATTACTATTTTGTCAATCGCTATAACAAATGAGAGCTTCAATTATTGATGCTTCCAAACTTGCTCGTTTGTCATCAATTACTCTATTACCTGTGCTAAAAGCCGATTCTGAAGCTACTGTTGTGATTGGAACATCTAGCAAGTCCCTCGCAATACAAGAGATGATTTGATACTTTTGTTCATTGCTCTTCCAATACTTTAGAACATTAAAATTGTATTTTCATAGTTATTAATATATGTTTTATCGGGTATTTATATGGGTATCGGGTCGGGTTCGGTTATGGGTCGGATAACTAAATCAAACCCATATCCTATCCATTACAATATCGGTTCCGGTTCAGATCTGGATCGGATATTAAATTATTAATTTTGTAACCGTACCCATAATTTAACCGGTCATATTTTTTAAACCATACCCTATCCAAATTAACCGGATCCGGGTAGGTTCCGGGTTGGATCCGGTTCAGTTCCGAATCAGATCCGGGTAATCGGATAAAAGTAGCACCTCTAATTAGATGATATACAATCGGATAAATTTAAAATGAGTTGCAATGAAAAGGCAATAAATTAGAGAAATTGGTGAGTTTTTTTTAG